>JANKKB010030104.1:16492-33694 GCA_026225775.1 Bursera palmeri
ACTGTTTTCTCAAAACTAACACTTACCCCCCAAATATTTGGGGGGTAAGTGTTAGTTTTTTAGGGGTATTTGAGGGGTAAGTATTAGTTTAGTAAAAGTGTGGGACTAAATATTTTCTTCAAATTTAATTGGGGGTTATTGTCATTTCCCCCCATTCAATTTTAATCCAGCCTATTGTATATATCGAAGGGTTAATTAGGTTCGAGTGAAGTTCCTAAAAAGTTTGTACAACCAAAGGGGTTGAAGGGGGTGAACTTATATTTCCCAAATTATTAGGTGTAATGTGAAGTTTCCATACCGGATGGGACTGCAAATATCCTACAGTGAGATTCATGCATAATGAAAATCAGGGAAAAAGGCGTAGCGATCACTCTCTTATATTTTAATACACCGACAAGGCCAGTGACTGCCCACTTGGATTTCGTCTTTCTCTTCTTCTACACACTCAGAATCAGATCTCAACATTTCTTGCAAATTAACGGTTAGATCCCCGAACCCAATGGCGGTGGCCGTCCGCGGAGGCCGAGGAGGTGTTGGTATGGGCTTACGCGGCTTCTTCTCATACAGAATCTTCGTCTCCGCCATGTTCTCTCTTCTCTTCCTCGCCACTCTCTCCGTCATCCTCACCACTCATCCCTCCACTTCCCATCACGACTCAGTGAGTTCACTTTACTCTTTCACTTTTTTTTTTTTTTTTTTTAAAATAAAGATTCCATTTTTTNCACGACTCAGTGAGTTCACTTTACTCTTTCACTTTTTTTTTTTTTTTTTTAAAATAAAGATTCCATTTTTATTCTTTTGTGTTATTGCTTCTTTCTTTAATAGGCACTACCAAGTGTTGGTGTGGCATTGAATTCTGATCCGCTTAAGACTAGATTGGATTTGATACAGAAGCAAGCTAATGATCATATTACTCTAGTGAATGCGTATGCTGCTTATGCTAGGAAGTTAAAGCTAGAGAGTTCTAAGCAATTGAGGATGTTTGATGATATGGGTCGAAATTTTTCTGAGCTTTCTATGAAACCCACTTACAAGTCCTCTTTGTTTGAGCCTGAGGGGATGGTAGATGAGGATGTGTTGAGGCAGTTCGAGAAGGAAGTTAAGGATAAAGTGAAAGTTGCAAGATTGATGATTGGTGAGACAAAAGAGAGTTATGATAATCAGTTGAAGATTCAGAAGTTGAAAGATACGATTTTTTCGGTTCATGAATTGCTTGTTAAGGCCAAGAAAAACGGGGCTTCTGCCAGCTTGATTTCTGCGAAATCTATACCTAAGAGTTTGCATTGCTTGGCAATGAGGCTTGTGGGGGAGAGAATTTCGAACCCAGAAAAGTATAAGGATGAGGAGCCAAAGGCGGAGTTTGAAGACCCCACCTTGTACCATTATGCTTTGTTTTCAGATAATGTGATTGCAGTGTCAGTGGTGGTGAGGTCGGTGGTGAAAAATGCACAGGAACCATGGAAACATGTGTTTCACATAGTTACTGATAGAATGAATATTGCAGCTATGAAGGTTTGGTTCAAGATGAGGCCTGTGGAGGGTGGTGCCCATGTGGAGGTGAAGGCCGTCGAGGATCATACATTTCTGAATTCATCTTATGTGCCAGTGTTGAGGCAGCTTGAGGCTCTTAAAATGAAGAAGTTTGACTCTGATAATGGGGCAGAGAATGCAACTAAAGAAGTGAATAACATGAAATTTACGAATCCTAGATATTTGTCAATTTTGAATCATCTTAGGTTTTATTTACCAGAGATGTACCCGAAATTGCATAAGATTTTGTTTTTGGATGATGATGTTGTGGTCCAAAAGGACTTGACCGGGTTGTGGAACATTGATTTGGATGGGAAGGTGAATGGGGCTGTGGAGACTTGCTTTGGGTCCTTTCACCGTTATGGTCATTATCTGAATTTTTCACACTCCCTCATTAAGGAGAGGTTTAATCCAAAGGCTTGTGCTTGGGCATATGGAATGAATATATTTGATCTTGATGCTTGGAGGCGTGAGAAATGCACAGAGCAATACCATTACTGGCAGAACTTGGTAAGTATATCTCCCTTTCAACTGAATCATAAATTTTACTTTCTTTTAGTGCAAGTATTAGTTGGTTCTGTTCACTTTTTTTATTTTTTATTTTATTTTTTAAATTCAGTAGCTTAAATGTCAATCATATGCATAAAGTAGTTAATTATAAAATATGAGTTAAATGACATTTCAGTTTTGGTTGGACTTGGAATCGTAAGTTGAAATTGAGAAGTGCTATATTAGTTGATTTATCTTTGATTTTTTTCTTCAGAATGAAGATCGTACTTTGTGGAAATTGGGTACCCTTCCACCTGGCCTTATTACTTTCTACTCATCAACAAAGTCATTGGACAAATCCTGGCATGTTCTTGGTCTTGGGTACAATCCAAGTATTAGCATGGATGAGATCAACAAAGCTGCTGTCATTCATTACAATGGCAACATGAAACCTTGGCTTGACATTGCTATGAATCAATATAAGAATCTCTGGACTAAATATGTGGATAATGATATGGAATATGTGCAGATGTGCAATTTTGGCCTCTAAGTGAGTGCTGAAACAGTTCTCAGTGATCAGGTAACACCAAAAGAATTGCAGTGATTTTTATAGTTGGTTACTTACTTTCTTACAAATTTTGGTTCCAAATTTATTCGTTGTAACCTTTGAAGCAAAGCTTTGTAATGTTTTGATTCTCCCAATAGGGTAAATGATTTTGATAATTTTTGTTGATATTTATTAGTTTTTATAGCTTCCCACCATAAAATTGTAACCAATCAAACTGATTGTGTATTAGCATATTTTTATTTATTTATTTATTTAACTTTCTTCAGATACATTTTGTATTGCATTATGTTATAAAATCCTTACATAATCGTATTTCCATGGCTTCTTTGTCTCAAGGTTGTCATATAAATATCCCTAGGTTATTATTTCCTTTGCATAGAAGATTTCTTATCCAGTGATCTCGATATTCTCTCATAGCGGCCCCTGATTTGTGTTCCCTGAGAAAACATTGGGCATATGTTGATGTGGTAAGCATCTCTATTATAACCAGAGATCTCCAGCTTCTTCAGACTGGTAAATTACTCAAATTAAGCATTTACTTCTTTTTTGGCTTGATATTAGTGGTTGTTTAAAGGTAGTAATGGTTATAGCGGTAAGGGACGGAAGTTGAGCTGATCTGGATGTCAATTATGTGCTAGAGTACATTCTAGCATATCGTTTTGTGTACATACAGATGCCTCAGTCATGTATATAAGTTTTTCAGTTAAGAGTTATTTCTGTTCTTTCAGTTTCCTTCCAATCCGACTGCTATCATGCCTTTGGTGGCTTACGGCTGATCAGCACCCGATCCTTTCTGAAACAAGTCAATTGCTTATATTGTTCTGTTCTTTTATTGCTTGTTTTCAGCTGCTAGCAGGTCATTTTAAATGAACTACCTTAGGTCAATTTGTTTGGGAGTACTTTTCATGGGAAGCACCCTTTGTTGTGTGTCTCAAATCCTTGGAGCACCTTCACATGATGTTACATGCAATATCTGCTTTGAACTTTTATTCAGCTAGTTATAGATTTGGACATTGACATCATGGGCTTATAATCTTAACTACCAACGATTACCTGGTTTTTCTATCCGACATTCCTTTTATCCGTTCAACCACTGGTTACACTGTTAACTGTATAATGGCTATCTACTTTAAGATGGGTCATACTATCATGCATAGGATGCAATGTTACATTTATTTCAAGTAAAGTAGCGTAAAAAAGTTATAAACATGTATGTAAAACTTGTAAACATTAAATTGTATAAAACGGATGTATTCTTGCATCCGTGCATTGTAGTCAGATCTATTTTAAGGAGATGTTTTTGTAAATTGATCACGTCTCAAGATTAGCTTGATTGCCTTGGCATAAAGCTGAGTAAGAGGCAGACAATGATGCATGTCAATAGATGAATTGCTCTGATATAAACCAGAAGATGACACTTCTAATGTAAATCAAAGGCATGGCTACCATAAGGACTAATTCTAAAGTTTGACATTTATATGTTGCTGAAATATTCTACAGAACCAAAGAGAGCAATAGTTCTTGACATTTTTGGCAAATTGCTTCTTCTCAGATTATAGACCAGAATCAGACCACTTTTTTTTTGAATAAGTTAGGTGTGTATGAAAGGGATTTTTGGTATCATCAAAACTGTCAAGTGATAGTGTAATATAATTTTAGTTTTTTTTTATTCATTAAGCAATATTTAAATGAAATAGAGTTATTTTATTTTAATTTTTATTAATTTCATTCAGAGAAAGGGGAAAGGACCAAATGGTTATGGTGGTGGCTCACTGGCTCACCTAACCAGAAAGTGATTCGTAATTCATCAACTAGTCTAATTTGGAGGAGGAGATGTATCATGTCGTGCTGACCTAACTTTCATTAAACTAAATAAATAATAATAATAATTAAGTCATTGAGATCGTTTTTGCCATGCATTGACTCGCTATTCCATCTCACCTTTTCTTTTTCCAAACTTGACATTACAGAGCTTCTAAATGTTCTAAACATTATATAGCAAGAGCCTTTTCTTTTTCTTGGTCGTCATAATTTTTTTTTTTTTTTTATAAATGTTTTCAAGGACCTCCATGGTTGAATAAATTTTCTCACTTCGGGAGGGGGTTGGCCAAGCATCACAATCGGATGGCTAATGGCTTAACGTAATTTCAAAGGATAGACATTGACATTCACAAAATTGAAAGATGGTACAGACCAACCTCTGATTCGAGAAATCGAACTTAAAAATGAATCAATTATAACTAGGGAATGAAGACACTTACTTTAAAAGTCTTGGATTATATATAAATATATATAAAATATAAAGTTACCATCTTTCCCCTTCAATGGCACTTATGACTCAACCACTAGTCTAATTGACAGCATTGATCTCATCAACACATTTCTAACCAAATCGTATACCAATCTAAATAGAAATTATTATTATTACAAGTTTAAAATATTTTAAAACTTTTTTAATTTTTTAATTTTTGAAGATTAAATGAGAAAACAGAAGTAAAAGGAAGGTAATTTGGCCATATCAGCATGTGGTCGTCGATCCCAGATGACGTGGCAATGCTCTAAGGTGAAGGAGCCACTGAAAGTAGCCAACTTTGACCCGCATAAGAGAGAGAGAGAGAGAGAGAGAGAGAGAGAGGAATCGTAGCTGTGTCTTGTCTTAAAGAAGAAGTTGGTTTGGTATTGTCTTTGTATCCGGTAAGCAGTAAAATTGGAGAATTTCCTTTTATTGTTTTTCACATTCTAATGCTTTATTTCATCATTTGATTATATATATAGCGTCTAGACTCTCCAAAACCCAGATCTTAGCTTTGGTTGATTCATCTTAATTTGCTAAAGAAGCATTAAAATTTTCAGGTTTGGATACTTTTCAACTTTTGTTAAAGTTATTCTATGATCTGGGTTCGCTTTTTCGTTTTTTATTTTTTGGTGTGGTGTTGATTTGGATACTTAGACTTTTTTTTTGATTTGTGTGAATTTGTGTGATCTTCATCGCCAGTCCAGTTTGCATTTTGTATATATATATATATATATATATATATATGAACTTTGTTGAGGATCACATCGTTTTTAGGCACTTGTAGTTCTAGATCTAGTTTTGGTGGATCATGTTGTTTGATTCCTTTGGCTAATGCATCGTTTTGTTCCTAGCATTTGCATTTTAAGTATGCTAGTTTCCCGTTTAAAGTTACAGTTTCAGTTGGAGGCCTTGTGAAATTTGATATTTTCTTATTTTTGAACTTGTAGGGCTAATTTAAGGAAAAAAAGGCAAACTTGCTATTTGATTCTTGCTAAAGTATTAACTTTTCGTTTTTTAAGATAATCCCAATGCGATGTTCTTAATTTTTATTATTTAGCTCTCAAAATTTGATGACCTCAGGGGTCTATGTTGAAAATCTTTTATGCTATCAAACCTGTATGTTTTCTCGTTTTTTAGCAGTTAGGATCTATAATCTTTTTTTTTTTTTTTGGTATTTTTCTCACTGATAATGTCAAATGTTGACCAGGGGAAGATATGGCTGATACAAAACTTACAAGAATAGGTCTTGCTGGTCTGGCCGTCATGGGCCAAAATCTGGCCCTCAACATTGCTGAGAAAGGCTTTCCCATTTCTGTTTATAATCGGACTACCTCCAAAGTTGATGAGACTGTTGAACGTGCTAAAAGGGAGGGAGATCTTCCTGTATTTGGTTTCCATGATCCTGAAGCTTTTGTTCAGTCAATCCAAAAACCTCGGGTGATAATCATGCTTGTTAAGGCTGGGGCACCTGTTGACCAGACTATAAAGACCCTCTCCGCTTACATGGAGAAAGGTGATTGCATTATTGATGGTGGTAATGAATGGTATGAAAACACTGAGAGGAGAGAGAAAGCCATGGCTGAATTGGGTTTGCTCTATCTTGGAATGGGTGTTTCTGGTGGTGAAGAGGGTGCTAGACATGGTCCCTCTTTGATGCCTGGAGGGTCCTTTGAGGCCTATAAGCATATTGAAGACATTCTTCTTAAAGTTGCAGCTCAGGTTCCAGACAGTGGCCCCTGCGTGACTTACATTGGCAAAGGCGGATCTGGTAATTTCGTTAAGATGGTACATAATGGAATTGAATATGGTGATATGCAGCTGATTGCAGAGGCATATGATGTACTGAAATCTGTTGGGAAGTTGACAAATGAGGAACTGCAAGATGTTTTCTCAGAATGGAACAGAGGGGAGCTCCTCAGCTTCTTGATTGAAATCACTGCTGATATTTTTGGAATAAAGGATGATAAGGGAGATGGATATTTGGTTGACAAGGTTTTGGACAAAACTGGTATGAAGGGTACTGGCAAGTGGACTGTACAGCAAGCTGCTGATTTATCAGTTGCAGCTCCCACAATTGCTGCTTCTTTGGATGGAAGGTTCCTTAGTGGCTTAAAGGAGGAAAGAGTAGAAGCTGCCAAAGTCTTCAAAGCAGGTGGCTTTGGTGATATTCTATCTGACCAGGCTCTGGACAAGAAAAAGTTGATCGATGATGTGAGGCAGGCTCTTTATGCATCCAAGATATGTAGTTATGCACAGGGGATGAATCTTATCCGTGCAAAGAGTATTGAAAAGGGATGGGACTTGAAGTTGGGAGAACTGGCTAGGATATGGAAGGGGGGCTGCATTATCCGAGCTGTGTTCCTTGACAGAATCAAGAAGGCATATGATAGGAACTCTGAACTAGCAAACCTTCTTCTGGACCCAGAGTTTGCAAAGGAAATTATTGATCGGCAGTCTGCCTGGCGTAGAGTTGTATGCCTTGCTATCAACTCGGGTATCAGCACCCCGGGTATGTCCTCCAGTCTTGCTTATTTTGACACATACAGAAGGGAACGATTGCCAGCTAATTTGGTCCAAGCTCAACGAGACTACTTTGGTGCTCATACCTATGAAAGGATCGATGTGGAAGGCTCCTTCCACACTGAATGGTTCAAGATTGCCAAACAGTTGAAAAATTAAATCTTCTCCTGAGAGTATTCCGCTTAATCAGTAGTCTTTCTAATAATTTCTGCTCTGGACTGCAGCTGGGCAGAGCTTTTATCACCTCGTCTTTGGTGAAAGTAGAGTACGATTTATTAGATCCTGTCAAATTTCCGGAATTAGTTTTCTCTTGTTTGCTGTGGGTTGTGCTTTGGCAGATCAGCTGCTTTTGCTATGTGGCTAGATTCAAATTAATCCAGTTTATGCTCCTTATATTTAAAGGAGAAATGTCTTGTCATTGAGGCATAATGTCTTTCATAAGATATTTGATCACCAAATAATCACAGAAAATTTCATAGTTTCATGGTCTGGTGATTAGTCTTCTGCCACTATTTATCTGTTTGAAATTGTTTGTTTCGCTTCTGTATGGTGTGATTGGCATGTTCAATGTCACTTCTTGGCCTGGTTTTCAATATCAAATAAGATCAGGACTTAACATATGTGCATCGCGCATACCAACATGTCAAAAGCTAAAACTGGCAGTCAATTTTCATATTCTCTCTTCCCCAAGATTGTTTCTCTTAAGCCTGTATCATTCATTTGTTTCAAACTTGAAATTTAGATCTTTTATAGTTGAGACAAACATCAATTCATATTCACAGTAGCGAGTGGTGGAAAAACCACCTCCTTGGTGGGAATGACCTGTGTTTTCCATTGACAAAAGGGGAAAAAGTATAAGTAGACTACAAAACTGTTTTTGACAAAACTTAGCAGGTTCATCTCCTTTGTTGACTTGAATGTAGTTCTCATCCTACCAAAAGGTTCCCTTGTGTTTTCATTACCAAATAATTGACATTAATCTTATAATTCTGGTAGAAAGTAACTGGTTAATGCAGAAGCTGGAGGAATCACCATCATCTACACCAATTATTACTTTGATGATCACAGCTATTCTTTAAAGTTGTGGGCACCTTGATGAATCTATGGTTACAAGAGCAGTATGAGGAAAATAAAATAACAAAAATTATCTTATTTTATTCTACTTTCCACTGTTTCCTGTCTTCTACAACCTTTACAAAGTTCTTTTTTCTTTTTACTTAGAATTCTGAATATTTATTTATCATTCAATCATCTGTAGAGAATTTGTATATGTGTTGTATATGTATGTGTATATGTGTATATATATATATATATATATATTGACTTGAATGTACAACCCATGCTTTGAGGAGCCTAGCTGTTATACTCTTGCCGTCCATCTTTGCAGAGCAGGGTTATACGTGCAGCCAATGTTCTGTTATGCACAAATGTTTTTGTTGGTCCTGTAGTAGTTGGCATTTGTCTTTCTAGGATGATCTTTCTTCTTTCCAGCACAACACATTCTGTTGATTCGTTGCTCACACACACATTCATGCACAAATTTATCATTAATTTCTTTATGGAACAATTTCTTTGTTTTTTTATTTATTTAAAAAATGGTTTTTGTTTTGCATTATCTTCTTGTAACATGATCTGCAATAATTTTCTCCCTCAATACCAATCCACCTCCACGAGAGGTTGCCACTTATTTGTCTTTCCATAGTGATCATTCTCCTTTCCAGCACATCAAACACTGCTGGTTCATAGCTCAGCACACACAAACACACATGGTAACACATGCACACATTCTTATTAATAAGCTTCTGCCAAAGCCAAATTGTCATCGTAGTTTCTAACCCTTAAATTCCAACACGCTCAAAACAACTTTCAGTTTGTCATTTACTGTTAGTTTGCTACATCAAAAGTAGAAAATGGAGAAGTTGAAAGTGTTCCTCAATCAAGAAAATGGAAATATAAATCATAAGACTCATTCAGATTATAGAACTTATTTAACATTTCATTCCTGCGTGAATGTATGCACAATGTCGTTAGAATATGCATATTGGAAATCTGAAATCACAAAGATCCAGTATAGAATATCCTTCCATTCTGGAAAGTGCAATACATTGTTTTAATCTCACAGCGGAGAATTTTTCGATCTTGCACACGTCACACTGTCCTACTTGCACTATTTTCTGTGAGAATCACTTCTATGTTTAAACTTAGAACTGTTTTCACCACTTTTTTTCTCTTTCTCTTTCGACTTCTTCCATGAGAAAATCTTTTTTAATTGATCACACTTACCTTTAGAACTTCCTTTGCTGTGACTACCTTCAGCGTTTGGACGTTTATGTTGATGACTTGGGCCAGAAGAAGCATCGGAAGCCATTGAATCATCACTGTCTTCCTTATTATCTTCATAATCATTGCCATCAGTGTTGCTATTGTGATAATTGTCATCATCATCATCATCATCATTCTTGTATTCATCAACATCTTCTTTCATGGGAGAGTCAATGTATGTTGTCCACCCAGATTCACTGCTGCTACATCCTTCTGCACCGAAATGGTACTTGGAAGAGTCCATTACGAGAGGTAAGGTAAGAGATTCTTGAAGAAGAAGACAGATTCAGAAAGTAAATTATTTGCAAGGAGAAAATGTACTACTTCCTCCTTTCAAACAGAGGTCTATATTCTTTAACTGGGTCGACGACACAGGTTGAAGATAAGATTATTTAGAAGCAGAAAGGGAGTAACATTTTTGCAGCTAGGAGAAATAGGAGGAGATGGAAGGTGTAGAGTAGGAGACCTATGTCACAATACAGGCCAAGGTTAACTGCATAGACCGTTATTTATGGAGGACTACAATGGACTTTAGTTAATTTCTGAAAAAAGAAATGGCCTAGAAAAGGACAGTTATGATAACTAATTCTTTTTTCTTAAAAGAAAGAAAGTGGAATTTAAAATAAAAGAGATTTGCTTTATGTAGATTACATATGAACCCATTTCACAAACACGAGGGAAAATTATCTTTACAGTAAGTAATTTGTGTCTTGTCTCCAGAGTGTGCAGAATAAGCCATTCCTCAAACTGGGATAAGTATATGCCACTCCACACCTCCCCTCTTTACCTTTCATATGCCTTTCATTTTTTCTTGTCTTTTCCCCAAGCATGGATCAACAGTTTTGGACCAAAAAGTGCACACAAGCCAACTGGGAGTTGGAGTTCCAGATCATGATGTTTGATATGAGGCTGCCAAGGATCTTTATGCTTTGTTCTCTTCTTGTCTTTCTCAGAAAGTTGGCTAGTGTCTTACTCTTACTGGGGTGGCACTTGTATCAACACCTAGCATATAGCTAGGATTATACCTAGCTAAGAATTTTGTTAGGGAGAACAACAGAATCCTCACAATTCACAAATGCTTTCAGAACATGGATTTCAAGTATCATAACACAATCCCACTTTTGAAATTGGAGTTCAAAGCCAAAACTATTTTTGCACACTAGTAAAGTTTAATTTATATTTGTAGAATATTACAAGAACTGCAACAGAGATAGCACCAACAGCTAGTAGTAGAAATGGTTTCTTTTCAACTTTCTGAATGGGATAATGTGAATATGCAGCTGGCAGTTTTTTATACAGAGTCCATGGGAAATTCACATTTTTCATGTTCATTTTTATTGTTTTCTATATTCTACTTTATTAATTTAGCCATCAATGTCCACTATTTTGCACAAAATTTTCACTTCATTTGGTTAAGTTCTTTGACCAAATTAAACTTAAATTGTTTTTTAAATCATAAAAGAACAAAATGGGTTGGCAACCCTTTACTGTCTAACACCCTTATTGCATTATTTAGGCTGTGCCCCACTTAAATCTGTTCTCTTTCTCTTTACTTTAATTGATTTGCAAGTAATATAAGGCCTTGTCTGAATTCTTTTTACTCCTCAAAGATTCTATCTTGACTTTCCCCTAATAATTATATATGGATGTGATTTATATTTGGTTTTCAATGTTATCTATTTTGATTTTTATGTACAAATCTTTTACTTTTTTGGATTTGTTTTAGTCTTGATTAGGTGTGGGAATATCACATACGTTATAAAGACGTAAATTTGTCGTAACTTATTTAAAATCTCCTTCATTAGAAACTATAAGATAGAACATATTTCTTAAACAAAAGTTTAAACAAATTGAAATTAATAATTGCACAACCATCTAGTAAATGAAATGAAAGTTCTAGAACGTAATAATGTCCAAATGATTTCAGAGTGGTGCTATTTGGACTCCACCTATAAGCTATAAGCACCACCATCTTTTAATTTAAAGAGGATAAAATTGTATTAAAAATAAATTTAAATAAAAATGATGGGATAATTCTCGCCGACCTCCATACCTTTACCGACATATCAATTGGAATCCTCCAACCAAACTCTTTGTAAACTTGTTGCATAAAGAATATTTGTCAATGATTTTTTTGAAAAGCATATATATAAAACTTTGACATTAGTATCAACTCTCTCTTAATGCCTCCAAATCTCTCCCTTCTTCATGAACGAAGGCAAATCATTTAAGTAAGGTAAATACGACAAATTTATCACAAAGATTTTTTTTCACATTCAAAATAAAATAATATTTTTTTTAACTATAAGATCTCTATTAATTTTCTAGGTCATCTATTGTATGAAGTATGCAACTTCTTTACAAATTATATGAGAAGAGAGACGAGATTAATAATGATTTGTGACAAATGCATGCAGAGAGGAGTGAAGAAATAGGTTTAAGAATTTACTCTTTAGTTTTCTTATTACAATTCTACCCCATTTGAAAAGAAGATGGGGCTCTTTAGTCCTCATATGTGGTTCAAATAGCATTCAATGAAAATATATGGCAACTTCCCTTTTGAAGATGAATTATTAAAGCCTATAATGGAATTTTACCTTTTTATCTGGGCTGTAGCTTGGGTTAGAAAATAAAGTCTTCTTTATTGGGCCTACTAGTTGGGTTGTTGAAATTTTGGTCCCCAAGCTTGCTTTATCCACCCACCCAAAATTAATAAAGAATTGGCAATGAGTCCATAATGCGTCATTGGTCAACTTTCATCATCTCATTTGCATATTATATATTTGGCAAAGAGGGATAGAGAAGAAAAAAAATACAAACTTTTCATTAATTTGAAAATGCTTTTATTAGGAGAAAAGAAGAAAAACTATTATATTTCATACACTTTTAAACTTCCATACATCAAGTTGTATATATTTATACGTAGTGATCGTTTCTATGCATAATAATATTTAAATAGGTGTCATTTCTCTTCTTTTTTAATCGAGTCTTATTCTTTTCTTTTCATGAACAAAATTTAATAACTTTGGGTAATCGTTGATTTTCTCCTCTATCTTGCTTTCATTATTTCTTTTATAAAAATAATTGTCCATTGATTAATTAATCGTTTTTCTTAACTTGCCTCCTCTCCTTGTTGCTAAATAAAATGTTGAATCTACAAAATTATTGAGCTTTTTCCTTTCGTGGGATAATTATTAAACTTTAAATTATAAAATTTACTCATACTTATCCAATTGACCACATGTCACTCTTATCTTCTTTAGTGAAAAATAAATATTAGAATATATCCACTTTACTATAAGACACTAAAAATTCTTCAAAGTTAACTTCTATACACATTATTATTCTTTGAATGCAAATCTTTCAACTTTGATTTAACTTAAGTGATTGCTGAATACTCATCAAAATCTCATTATATAGTTTATTTATTCAATAAGTAAAATCACTTAGTGCTTTTGCAATCGAGTAAAAACACCAAGTGTCTTGCAGATGGATCCTCTAGGAGTGCTTCTATAAAAATGATTAGAAAAAATTCTTGAGAAAGACTACCAAATCCGTCAAGATGGCCGAGTTGGTCTAAGGCGCCAGTTTCAGGTACTGGTCCGAAAGGGCATGGGTTCGAATCCCATTCTTGACATTTATTTTGCTTTTTGATCAACTTTTTTTTTTAATTTTAAAAATTCAACGAAATTCTTATAAAAATGACCTAACTTAGGACATTTTATTGATATATGTTTAATTTTAAACGTATTTATCATTAAATTACATCACAATATCTAAAATTTTTCAAGTTTGATTCAAAAATCAAACACCATCATTCGTATTGTCATTTCTTTCAAATCCAATCTGCATAAATTTCTTATAATTTTACAGGAATACACTGTCGCAGAAATGACTGATGCACACCTTCTTAGAAATCAAGGGCGTATTAAATATTAGCTTTTTCTCATCTTAACCACTATAATATACATAGATAGATATTGATGAATGTTGACACTGATGTGACGCTCATCTTTTGTTGATATATCATGAAGAGATTGATTAATTCACGATTCATGAACTTAAGGGTACTTTTTTCTGTAATGAATTGTTTGTATGCAGTTCATTGTTTAGTGTCTTGAGCACATCTGTTGACCTCAAGTTGCGTTTTCGACTGTGACAATACAATGTTTAGGTCTATCAGATACGACCTGGAATATCCTGAGTGTATATCCAGTTTGTACAACAACAACAGAAAATTATAATCAACAATTGTGAATTGTCTCCCATTATTAACAGTGCCCAGAATACCTTTTTCTCCATATGCATGCCATTCAACTAGACCATCATAGCCTCTTTACAACCCCAGGCCGCCGCGTCCACTTCTTCTACTATGCAAAAGTCAAAAAAAACTTCTTGATTAATATTTGTTAATGTAGTGATATAACAAAAGCAATGAGAGGATAAAATTACAGCAGAAAGCATGAAAAAGCTGAGAAGATAACGACGATGATGACTGTGATCAGAGCCTAAATGGAAACTTATGGTATGTATGCACATGCCCTCAATGGATTGGTGGCACAAATCAATTCACAATATGTCATGAGCATGAACTCTTGGAGACTTGCGACTAAGGATCATTAACTGGTTTATTTCAACCGCGCAACTCATGATCACAGAAATTTTTACTGAATATGATTGAGGAGATAACATTATATTAAGAAAGCAGGGAAGAAAATATATATATTTGTAAATAAAAGGTGAATATTGAGAAAATTTTATGAATTTATCGCGCACTTAAGTTCAGAAAAACAGATAAAAGAGGAAGTAAATAAGGCAAGAATATATTCTTGTGAACCAGTTAATAAATCTTTGATAAGTATCAATTAATGGCGAATATGACCATCCAAATCCACTTTGAGAATATATATATATATATATATATATATATATATATATATATATATATATATTTGTAAATAAAGGTGAATATTGAGAAAATTTAATGAATTTATCGCGCTCTTAAGTTCAGAAAAACAGATAAACTAGAAAATAAATAAGTCAAGAATATATTCTTGTGAACCATTTAATAAATCTTTGATAAGTATAAATTAATGGAGAATATGACCATCCAAATCCACTTTTAAAGAAGGAAATTAATATTATTTTCTTTGGATAATCACAGGCACATCTGGAAGCTACGGAAAATAAATAAATTAACCACTTTCATGCACTAAAAAGCTGCTAAGAAATTTTGATTGCTGCCCAGAAGCATATTAAGTTTCATGATAAGAATGAATACAGATTACAAGGCAAACTACCAGAGAAGCAAAATTTCTTCCAAATATCAGGATTTATATCCACTAATACTCATAAAAAATTTACATAGTCCCGCAAAATCCAGGCCAGAAATATAGAAGGAAAGAAGGATCCGTCAAAAATAAAGAAAAGACACAAGTCTTCTGAGGAGAAAAAAAAAAAAAAACGTTTTAGTGGCAGGATGTTGTATATGTATATCTATCTAGCCCTTCTTCTTGAATGATCTGCCTAGACTTGCTCACAGCAGCAAGTAGAGGAAGAAGTTGCCGGCGTTGCTAGGTAAGTGGGGATGTCTTCTCCAGCCATGATGACAACAATCTTTGGTTCAGGATCAAGCATTTTCAATAACATTGCTGGCGGCTTTTCTTGAGCCTCCTGATCATGGTCACTTGGTGAGTTAGAAGATCGCTTCTTGTATGAACATGCCAACAATATCAAAGCCATTGCTATTAGCACCAACACTAAAGCTAAGCTGCCAAAGAGGTAAGGTATTGGAGACTTCCATATATTGATCGGTGATGCTGAGTTTGCTGGCCTCATATTGGTTTCTTTCTCTCTTTCTCTCTTCTTGAACACCTGGATGGTGAGTGATTACAAGGTTGGCTCAATGAATGTGACTTTATAGGAAATTTGAGTTGCTTTAGTTTTAATATGGAGATTTTAAAATTACCTTAATGGGGCTTCGCTTTTAAAGGAAGATATTCTTGGTGCTTTCACATATTCTTACTATTGAATTGTGTATGACATCAAATTGCACGTTGTGAAGTTATGGCAGATCTTAAATCTTATTTGGCAATGATTGCTGATCAACTTAAACATTTAAAGGGTTTGCTTTTTAATGTAAGTTTCAAGACTATTCATACATAAATATATCTTTTTGTTTGATAAAACATGCCCATTTGAGTTATTGACGTGGGAATTCTTCGATGCGGGTAATGGGTTGATGCCACAAACCAATAAAAACCTCTAATATGCCAGCGACAGTGCAACCAAATGCCCTCTAGAACGATTAGGACTGATGGGTTATGAAAATCTTGTCAATGCTCTATAATTGAGAAGGACTATTCACTAATGGTGGATTTGTAATCGAGTATGTTTCTGGATTTGCATTAACAGAGATGAAATATCAATTTGTCTACAAATAAAGCAAATAGAAGTTCATCAAAAAGTCACTTTACATCACCACTTTATGAATTTGGTATCTCCTGTAAGACACGCTCAGCCATCTTCATGGGTTTTATATTCCCAATTAAGAAGAAATTAAATACAAGAGAATTATCATGGTTGGTGATCAGTGATTAGAGTAAATGCGAGATATAAAGTCAAAGCTTCCGTGTATATAAATTAACCAATGATTTATTTCAATCTTATATTAAGATTTGAAGTCAGTTGATGTAGATATCTTTCAATAATAAATACTTCCGAAAGAACTTTCAGTTTCTTCTCTACACTTCTCATTCAGTGAAACTATGCAATATCTTGCTTAGTTGTGCCATTTTGTAAATCGTATGGCCATGAAACATGGCTAACTCTTTGAATTTCTTCAATATCGATCTCTCCAGCTATAACATTATATTTTGATTATTTTTTCTTCAAATTTCTTCTCCACAGAGATTTCTTGCATATCAGGTTGTAGCATGTATTAATATGATTGTATTTTTACGAGTATGGTTAATGCAGTCTATCATGTAAATGGTCTTCGAAAAAGATAAGAGATGCCCCCAAAATTGTGATGGTTCAGCAGTATTATGTGCGGTGAACCAATAACAACCATTAAATGATAGCCTAACTTAAATTGTAGCCGACTTGAGTATCATCTAATAGTTATATGATTGGTTCGATAACGTTATTGATTAGTATTGTAACAATTTATTCTTTTCAAAATAATGAATGGATAACATAAATTCAAAATTTTAAATTAATAAATAGATAAAAAAAATTTAATTACAACCTATAATATTATCTTTATGATTTACATTATAACCTGTAAATTAAAATTTATTAAAATTTATATTTTTTTATTACAAAACTTATTGAATGTAACAAAATAATTTATTTAACATAATTTTAAAGATAAATTGATGATTTTTGAGATTAGCCTATGCAAATATATATATATATATATATATATATATATATATACCGTTATACTCCCCCATATAAAAATGCTTACAAACTA
>JANKKB010030104.1:35917-49111 GCA_026225775.1 Bursera palmeri
AATTTTTTTTTTTTTTTTTTTTTTTTTAGATTAAAAATTTAGGGTTACAATTTGATTGCAAATCAAAGGAAGAGAGAGGTCAAATTAATTCCATGCTGTAATAAATTTAGTCAAAATTAATATATATGTCTCCCACTAAAAGAAGCTGAAGTGGGAATGCCACTTCCTCTTCCTGTGGATTTGATAACGTTATTTTCTAATATTAAGAAAATCAACTTTCTGCCGACGGTCAACTTCCTTTAAATACGAAACAAATTGAACACTTGAATGCCGTTACCTCTGTGTCAAAGGATAGAATTTTATAATGTTATCTAAAATCAATCCTGTTTTTCCACATTAAATCATAAATTAAACTCATGTTAATCAATAATCATGATTAACCCTGTTGAATTACTTACCCAGAATGTCATGTCCACGTTCCACCAACCATAATTCACCATCTCATGAATATCATTTTTCACCCTAACCATCATCTTGATCCTTCTAGATTTATAGCTTTATCATTTTTAACATATTGGCAGGCTATCGCTAGACTACTGACTAAATGAGATGTCAATTTCTTTTTCAAAGATTGGTCTACTGTAATTCTCATCATGGCCAGGCAAATACCCAATCAGTTCATCAAAATTGTCACACATTGTTTTGTTTTGTCGAGCCAAAAGCTAATGACTGATGACTTTAAGCTTTTAGTAGTGGTTCAATTAATAATGAGGTTTTGGCTCTATTTAGGCACATGATTCATATTAGAATGATCCCGATACAAACTAATAATTTTTTGATGAGATTTTTGATAAACTAATAGTCACATGATTCATGCTAGAACGATCTTAATATAAACTTAGACTATGCAATCAATCTTACGTGTAATGATAGAAGATAAATGAGAAATGACCTCTGGCTATCTAGCTATATATTTACTGAAGGGTCAACGCGAAGAGGAATCTCAAAGGCCATGAAAAATTAATTAATCAAGAGGATACTTTGCTTGTACAGTAGTGGTTATATTTATTATCTAGAGCTAGCTTAGCACACCAGACCAAAAGAATTTATACAAAACCCAGTACCAACAAACAAGAAAACATATATATATATATATATATATATATATATATAGTAGCCAATATAAGGTAAGACATTCCCTTGGCTTTTCTGCCCATTTGGAAGGATAATTTTAGATTTTTATATTGTAATTAAAGCTAGAATCTCACTAATGGCACGCTTAAGCAAGAATCGGAATTGCTTAATGCGTCTTTTGGGCATTTCACATTAGTGAAAATGATATTTGTTGGATTTGACAAAAGAGTAGAAAAGGAGTTTTATATAAAGATTACCCTAATCAATTAGGCTAATGGAGTAGTACTAAATGCATAGAAGAATTAATTAATAATAAGCTAAAGTCGTAGCTTGAGCATTAGCTAATATAAAAGTAATTAAAATGGTTAATTTATTCAAAAACAAAGTACAGAAATAAAATTCATCTGGGCATTGCAGATTCCTAATCAGCTAATTAATTAATAGTCTTTTCTCATATCTTCTAATTAACAAGTGAAAATAATTACAGAAGTTTTTCTGGATATGGATTCAGGAAAAGAGAGTGCAGTCTCGTCACATTAGACAGCAATGCTTGTCCAGATTCTAGCTTCTAGTACACTCATGGATACTACACATGAGAAAAGTAACAGAAGCTTCATATATTATCATCTAACCACAGGAAAATCAAATATATTAGTTAGAAATATGAGATGTGGAATCTATCTTGATTAAACTTTTAGTTGATATGCATGATTCAATGTGTTTGTAATTGGAATTTAAAGGGAACATATTACAGATATGATTTGATTCACAGTATCTATTATTTTCAATTCTTGATGTTCTTTCATTTCATACCTAGCCATTTGATCCTTTTTTGGTTTACATGTGTGTATCATTTATGTAATTTGGATGATGTAGGATATATATATATATGTCTGAAAATAAAACAGAAAAAAACATTAAAATTGAATGGGCATACTGTATCATGGATATGTTCACATTATAATAGTATTAAATATATAAAAAATATAATTTTACTATGGTTAAAAAATTTTAAAATAAATATCTATAATAAGATCTTCTTAAATGAATTTATAGAGATAAAATATGTATATCATAATTAGATATTATATATATCTGATATGATATGTCTGTCTTACCTAAAATGCTATCTTATAATAAATAAATAGAGATAGGTAAGATTAAGTCATTTTCTATCAATTTTCAAAAAGCGAGAAATAATCAAAGGCTAATCTGAATATATATAAATAGGGAGAAGCTAGTGGAAATGGTATCATTCAAATGTCTCCTACTGATGGGAAGATGATGCGAAGCACTTTTCATATAGTAGAATTATTTGCCAGCAACTTTCAGGAAATCATCCTCAACAACTAGCTTTTTACTAACTCTTCTGTCGATTCCACACTAACCTTTTCAAGTTTTTCTTCGTCCCCCCAATACTAACAGTGCCCAAACACATTACCGAGCCGCCACGTTTGTGAAGCTAATCTGTCCTAGAAGATGAAACACAGCTTTCACCTCTTCTGTCAGAGATCGTTGGCTAATGGCTTCATTAATATATCAAACAAAATAGCCCATCTCAGCGCTCATTAGTAAGGATAATTGAACGACTTTTAAGTGACTTAGAGTTAGAAAGGTAAGTCAGCTTATTTATGGCTATTAGGTGTTTCCCTGCTTGTTCAAAAATTTCAATCTGTGTATATCCAACCCCTTCCCCTTTTAGGGCTTGTAGTAAATGGTTATTGACTATGCCATTGTGGGGTAAGTATACATGCATCATTTGCAACATGATGATTTAGTTCTAAATTAAAAAAATTAAAAGGTTATGAATTGATTTTTTCACTGATAGAAACCTCTTTACCATTCAATTATTGATACAAATATTTTCAGCTAATTAATTGATAGTATTTTCTCATATCTTCTAATTAACAAGCGAAAACAATTAAATAAGTTTTTCTGGATATGCATTCAGAAAAAGAGAGTGCGGTCTCGTCACATAAGACATCAATACTTGTCCAGATTCTAGCTTCTAGTATACTCATGGATACTACACATTCGAAAAGTATTAACAGAAGCTTCATATATTATCATCTACCCACAGGAAAATCAAATATATAAGCTAGAAATATGAGATGCGGAATCTATCTTGATTAAACTTTAGTTGATATGCATGATTGAACGTGTTTGTAATTGGAATTTAAAGTGAACATATTACAGATATGATTTGATTCAAAGTATCTATATTATTTTCAATTCTTGATGTTCTTTCATTTCATACCTAGCCATTTGATAAACTAGTGACTTTTATGGAATAATGTTTATATGTGTATATCATTTACGTAATTTCAATGATGTAGGATATATATATATATATATCCAAAAGGAAAAAATAAAAAAATATTAAGATTGAATGGGCATATTATATCATGTATATGTTCACGTTGTAATCGTATTAAACATATAAAAAATAAGTTTTTACTATCGTTAATAAATTCAAAAATGAATATCTATAACAAGATCTAGATTTTGTTAATGAATTTATAGAGATAAAATATATCTATCATAATTAGATATTATATATATATTATATGATGTGTCTATTTTATCTAAAACGTTATTTTATGATAGATAAATAGAAATAGATGAGATTAGGTCATTTTTAAATAATTAAGGGTCAATTTGAATATGTATATAATACGAAGAAGCTAGTGGAAATGGTATCATTCAGATGTCTCACACTGATGGGAAGCTGATGTGGAAAAGCACTTTTAATATATTAGAATTATTTGCCAGCAACTTTCAGGAAACCATCCTCAACCACTAGCTTTTTACTTACTCTTCTGTCGATTCCACACTAACCTTTTCAAGTTTTTCTTCGTCCCCCAATATTAACAGTGCCCAAACACATTACCGAGCCGCCACGTTTGTGAAGCTAATCTGTCCTAGAAGTTGAAACACAACTTTCACCTCTCCTGTCAGATATTGTTGGCTAATGGCTTCATTAATATATCACATAAAATGGCACATCTCAGTGCTCAGTAGTAAGGATAATTGAACCACTTTTAAGTGACTTAGAAAGGTCAGTCAGGTTATTTTATGGCTATTAGGTGTTTCCCTGCTTGTTCAAAAATTTCAATCTGTGTATATCCAACCCCTTCCTCTTTTAGGGCTTGTAGTAAATGGTTATTGACTATACCATTGTGGGGTAAGTATACATGCATCATTTGCGACATGCTGTTTTCGTTCTAATCTATGTTTTGAAATCCAACGATGAGAAGAATTTGATAATTGTCAAGATGAAGCTGACATCCACCAAGTGAATTTGATATTTGATTAATTCCTTTCTGTGTTGTTTCAGCTGTCAAATTAAGTCACGTCCTTAGCTTGAAGCAATCAAAAGGGGTGGCCAATCAAGATTAAGTTCTAATTCAAATAATTGATGATTTTATGATATAATCGAAATTGACTCCCAAGCATTCTTTATCACTGGATCCATGTCTAGTCACGAAGCATTGACCTATGTGTGGTCCTCTTTGTTGAAACTATGGTCTCTAATTGTATTCTTTTCACAATAGACTAAGTGGTCCTCTTTGTTGAAACTATGTCTTTAATTGTTTTCTTTTTCATAATAGAGGCCGCAATGAAAGGACTTTGTTTCTATTAGCTTGGATATGTTTGGAGGCAACATCTATAACCTAGAAGTGCTTAATTTCTTCTTTTATTTATCTACCTAGAGTTTTCTCATAAAATTTTAGATAAAATATATAGGATATCTTAAACTAGTGTACCAGTCTAATAGTATCACATCACTATATATTCGTTTAAAAAACAATCAATTAGTGACATATAATTACTAAGAAAAGAATTAAAAAACAATGCATATATCATAAACATTTTATTAATAAGACGTATTCCACCTTCTCATCCATTACTTTCTCCTGTTTTTAATATACTCTTGCAATGTGTTATGGAAACAAGGATCAAAAATAGACTCGGCTTCTTCCTTAAGTATCTCCAAATTCGGTTTTGGATCGAGAATGGGTTTAAGGTAATAATTTAAAAAAAAAAAAAAAAACAAATCTTTTTCGATCATCTAGATTGACGCATTATCCCACAAAAAAAAGGAAAGAAAAGTATACATCATACTAATCGAATAAAAGAGAACCAAACTTATCCGGTGCCATAGAGTTAATTTATATAATTAGCTTCTGACAGTAATAATGCAGGCTAAAGTGCAGTTCATGTTTAATTAATATTTAGTGGTGTAAACGACTGCCAACTGATGATCTTGAAGAAATTATATCTATATGAAAATTTCATATTAATTAAAAAAACTCTAAAAAGTAATTAATTTTCTTTAATTCTAGCGAGAACAACAGCTATTAGTGATCGTTGTGCAAATAATTATAACCTTACTGTCGCATCCTTCTTTATGCATACTTTTCTAACGTCTCCAAGCAATCTTTCTACCAATCAGGAGCTGTTAATTCAATTTCAGGCTATAATATTGCAGAAGAAGAAAATAAGAAGTTCTGATCACTTGAACGAGAAAATATTGAAGAATCGATTCTCTAAAATCTAAAGACGAAAAAGTATAAAACATCATTCTTTTCATGTATACTCAACAATTTACATAAAAATTCCCGCAAAGTAGTATATGTGTGTAACAATTAATATAGCACAAGGCCTAACTAACCAGCTCGAGAAGATATGATGCAAAGAATCACAAGAACATTAATTGACATAGAATTGGAAGAAAGACATCAATGAAAACTTTCCGGGGTTGTTTCAAACTTGTTGATGATCATCAGTTTGCTGATTACAAGTGCAATTAGCCGCTGCAGAGACTGGCTTGGCCAAGTATGTGGGGTTGTCATCGCCAGCCATGATGACAACAACCTTTGGCTCCATCTCCATCTGCATGTCCACTTGCCTTGTAGATTTCTCTTCATCAGCCTGCTCACTGGTCGAATTATCTGGTGAATCTTTTCTATAGGAGCAAGCTAGGATCACCAAGGCCACGGTAATGAGGCCAAGCATGAGTCCTAGGCCACCGAAGAGGTAAGGAACAGGAGAGTTCCAATGCCCCAATCCGCCATTAACAGTATTTGTAGTTGTTGAGTTGTTTGCAGGCCTCATCTCTCTCTCTTCTTGTCTCTCTAGATCTTTTTCTTCTCTGTACATCTAGTGCAATTTTAGTAGGATGAAATTCTTCGCATTTATAGCAGAAAGTTGAGGATCTACAGTGGGTGGATTAGGACAAAGAGTTTGCTTTTTGCAAGATACTAAACTGCCCTTTTTGTTCAAAACAAAGGGTGATTCTTTCTTGGGCTCTACTTATACTTGGCCATCAATTTTATTTATTAATCAAGACGTTTCTTGGTTTAATTGGGCAGCCAGCTAGTTTTTCCATTCTATCATTAGGGGTATTGGTCATAGTTTTAAAGAAATTTAGGACTCTCTTATGTATGTAATTGAACTAGATGCATTTTATATTCCATACATTTGGTTAAATAGTAATTAATGGTCCTCATTTATGTGAATTTTGATTATAATTAAGCAAAATTATGAATAAAGAAATGGGTAGTCTTGTAAATTTGAGACTAATTAGGAAATTCATGTTCCATGGATGAAGCAACCAACACCGAGGAAGACTTGTAAATGTGAACCAACCATGCATATGCATGTCCCGTAGAATAATTAAAAGGGCTTTAATTTGCTTACCACCAATTAAATATAAATAAGAGTATACCCCACAAAACGTGTCCTTTGGGCTCATCAAGTCTTCTAGTTATTTGTTATTTTAATCTTCCCATTACTCGGAAAATTAATCTGTTTCTGGTTGGTTTGGTTCCATAAGCAAACTTTCATAACAAATTTACGAGTAGAATATTTAATAGATGCTTTAGAAATGGCAAAAGAAATCATTCCTTTTACACTAATAGGCCGTGCCATATTGATGATGTTTTTGGTTGTCAGAATTGGAGCATTGTACACACACAGTTTAAGCCCGAAAGCGAGATAGGAGATGGGTCATTGAAATTGATCTATTTTTAAGGCATACTAGCTGGCTAAACGAGTCATCCTGTGGGATTAAAATAAGGTCATTAGTGCAAAATGATTGCAAAAAAACAAACATTATATGGTTTTGCTTCTAAGGAACATCCAATTTCCTGTCTTAACCCATATTACATGTTTCCAGATCAATTGGGCGGTGAATGGTGATTAAATCAAAGATCTAGTGACGGTTCATAACATTTATCCTATTATAAAAAAATCCAATAAAAAAAAAAAAAAAACCTTTGGAAAAAACACGAGAGCTTTTTAAAATTAGAAACTTCAATGTCTATTTTATATAAAAACGACCGATATTAAACGGATGATTTAAAAATAATAATGTTTTTAAAAATTTAGATATTATAACCTCAATTTGACAACTTAACTGATTGATAGATATTTTTTACTGTCGAATTGTAAAGACCAACAGAGAATCCAAAAAAGAGTTGTCAAGCTATCGAGCGTGAAAGATTTAAATCCAAAAAGTGTTGTTAATATTCTCGAGCTGTTTCATTTTAAGAACCAAAAAGATTTGTGCTAAAACAATAGATGCCAAAAAGAACAAAAGACCTTGGACACATAATGGATCTTGAAGTGCTATTTCTGCATCTCTCTGACTAAATCCACCCACGTTAGAATTACTTGTTAATGATTGATCAAGTTTGATAGATTCATCCTCTAAAACACGAAGTTCTGGTCCCCGAGGGATCAATCAATCACTTCACATCTATCCGATGCATCATCTATGGTTATTTCGTATCCCCCATTTTCTTTCTGTATGATTTTATTTACTATACTCGCTGCTGTAGCATTATAAATCGTATTGTTACTTTTATTTCTGTCAGGATAAATCCGACATCTTTCCCTATTCCACTATGTATATTGAATATTTTAAGAAGTGAACATTTTTATTAGTCACGAGGTCAGCAAAAATGATTTCACTATATTCTCACCTACATATAATTCTGAACATCTTTAACAAAAGTGCTTTAAGAACAATCATATATATAATGTTCTCATGATTTACTATTTTATGTTACATAAACACATATTAATGGTGATGGCTACTTGTTGGTTGAAGCTCAATTGAGCTTTAAATAAATGAAAGAGAAGTCAAGTCCTGTGAAGAAATATATTCATGTAAATCCAAAATAAATTTCTGTGCCATGAAGACATTGAGATTCATCTCATTTTCACTCCTATTTAATGGGGTAAATACATAGACACCCCTGAGGTTTGGTCTAAGTAACAATCTCACCCCTATTATTTATAAAGTAATATAGACACCCCCAGAATTAGAAAACATGAGGGTCTTAACCCATAAAATAGGGGTCTTAATGTTACTTAAAATATCAAAATGGGGGTCTTTATGTTACTTTATGAATAACAGGGATGAGTTTGTTACTTAGACCAAACCTTGAGGGTGTCTATGTATTTACCCTCCTATTTAATGTGCAAACCCTTGCGAACAAGTTAAAGGGCCCACAGACCAAAGGAATTAATTGATGAAAACTACAGTAACACATGGAGTTGATTGTTGTCTGCATCATTGATACTAGACTAATAAACCTAGGGTTGGCCCAGGTCAGGCCCAGCCCATTTATACTTCAGTTCAATATTTGTAAGTCCATACTCAGGCCTATTAGAGAAAGTCCATTACTGGAATTTCAAATAATTGTTCCAGAAACAAATTACAAATCATCCTCAATTTCTCTCGTAAATTTTGAAGATTTGAACAGGAAGAGCTAAGAAAAGAGAGGGACATGTTAATAAGAAAACATAGCTTTCCTTTTATTACAAAAAAGAAACTGAAACTAAAATTGAAGAAAAAGTGCATAGAAATGAACATAATTAAGTGAAGAATTAATGAAGTGTAGAAGGACTAATTCGATTTTTAATTTGAATTAAACATGAACTTTTAGTGAGCAGATGGTTAATATATATACTGGTATCTAAGGGGACTAGGCACCCGATTAACGAAATGATTGATTCCACCGGCTGAGTTGGATTTGAAGTATTTGTTTAGTTGGAAAATGGTTGAAAATCCTAGAATTAGAGAGAAAATGTTCTGAGAAATGTTATGATCGTCCTTTTATTAATGTTATGAAATGATTAATTGAAGTGAACTTGTAAAGCTTCGATTAAAACAATGAGTGTTAGGAAATACGATCAGAGACTGGAGGCGGATACTGTATGTTTATGGAATCTCTCAGTTGAGTTATTGCAAATACATGCACTATTTTCTTCTCAAAATGATCGAAAGAAAAATTGATCATCGATGCTCTCCGTATGAGAGCAGAGACTAAAATTTTGAGGATAACTTATGGAAAGGTTATAAACTTAACCATAAGTTATGAATCTGGCTCTGGAGTTATGAAACAGTAACCTGACGATGAAAAGCATGCATGTACGCACATGGCCACTGCACTTTGTTCTTACATTCTTCTCCTTCATTCATGCAAGTGCATGCTTTAAAGACTGCATATTAATTTCTTTAACATGACTTTGGAAAAAAATTTTGGTTAATAAATTCATAAGAAAAACCATCATATATTAACTTTATTCAAGTTACAGCATAAATGCTAGATACAATAATGGAATATTGATATATAAACCTAGGATTAAATATTATATAAAACCTCTAAAACCCAAAACTATTAGAGAATCAGTGTACCCCTCGACTTTATCAAAGTTCTGTTGAAAATCCCAGGTCAATGCCGACGAAGTAAATTTCGATTAACTCAATCTAATCTAAAAATACTAAGCACACCTAAAACAATCAAATAATTAACCTGATTGAAATTGATAATTTAAGAACAATAAATCTCACACGGAAAGAGACACAATATTTAATATGGATGTAGGTACAGATGAAGAGATAAATCTACTAAAAGTTGATGGAAGGTGATCAAACATTTGTTACAAGTTGATGGAGAGGTTTTCATTGGAAGAAGTTTTTCTTCCACATTTATATTTCCTTTAGACTCAATTGCATGATCCAAAACTTACTTTCAAATGGTATCAGAGCCAAATATAATTGGGGTTATAGAAAGTGTTAAAAATTTGGGTGTTTTACCATGCATTGACTTGGTTAGTTTTTGTATGCAAATTGGAGGCATGGTTGATTTTAATTGAATGTGAATTGATATTTTGAATAGTCAATTAGATTGTATAAACATAATTCATGCAATATCATGCCATACCCGAATTTAACAAGCATAAAATTTAGGGGTTTTCATGCTTAGTGTTCATTTGATGAAATTGATGATTTGGTTAATGTTAGATGGATGAAATAATCATGAATTGATGTTCAATTGAATTGATTTTGTCCATGCCATGACCAACTTATGTCTCTAAGCATGTTATGTTGATTTTCATCCTAAATTGTATTTTGAATGCAATGTACTATTAATTAAGTGAATTATGCAATTTGGAATTGTTTAATTTCCAATTAGTATGTTAATTACACTAATATAGGCTTAATTATGAAATTTAGAATTGAATTAAGCTTACACACTTAATAGTATGTAATTAGTGGCTAATTACATGTAAACATAGTTAAATGGGCCCAATAACACTAAATGGGCTTGATTGGGTCAAGTTAGGCTTATGCTAATTGGGTTGGATACAATTGGGCCTAAATCCTTACCATTATGTGTTATGTAAGCCCATTGGGCCTAGATCCATATGCACTAGGTGTATGTGGGCCTTTGATAGCAATTGTGCCTAGTTAGGTGTGAAATGGGCTAATTTGGAATTAGTAAGCCCACCAAAGAAATGAATTAAAAAATGAGCCAATTTGAAACTTTAAGCCTAAAACTATTTCAATTAGATTTGAAATTAATTATATATAGTATATATTATTGGGCTATATGTATAGTAAGCCCAAAAGTATTTTCTAAGCCCAAAATTCTAAATTAGTTCAATATGGGCTTATTTATAAAGTCCAAAATTTGAATAAAAATGGATTTGGGCCAATATATATGTATATACAAATGGGCTTACTATTCTCATAGTGAAAATGAGCCTAAAATATGTTGAAAAACCCAAAAAAATTTGACTTTGAAATGGGCTATTACTGTAGCAGTTATCTTGTAGCATGTACTGTAGTAGTACTGTAGCAGTCGAATAGTACGCTAGAGGTATTATAGTAAATTGTCAAATTTTGGTAGATGTAAGTTTAATAAATAATGTCAAATACAAAATTGAATTGGATTTAATTTATGTAATTTTGACATAATTAGTGTAATTTAGATATGTTACTTGGAGCAACTATTCCTATGAGTTGAACTCATAATGCAATCAATATTTATTTGAACCTTGGATGGTCACATAATTAAGATTAATCAAATTGGATTTGATTGATAATATGCTTGTTTGTTGCCATGCTTGATGTGTGTCATTGGATGGATAGAATGGTATTTGGGATTGGATACTAGATAGGCAAATTTGGAATTTGTTTTTATTAAATAGGACATGTGTGTTTTGCCTCCTCACCTATTTTGATTGTATTTCTCTTCTCACCTAATTCCCCTCGTATATAAATTGAGATTTCTGGAAATATGATGTAATTGGGTGTTGGTGCTAGTGGGAGAGTGAGTTGTAAAAGAGAGAGAGAATTGTTCTAGGAACAATGTGTTCGTATCCATCCCATTGCCTTTAGTTAAAATTTATATTTACGCCTTAGGATATGTAGAGTAGAATGCATGCTTAAGGGTGAATGTGATGAGACTTAATAAAGATAATAAATTGGACTGTTAGTCTAATTTATCAGAAACACCCTTACATTTTATATCAACCGCTTTCCTTCTATTGAGTGATTCATTCTTAAAATCCAAGATCAACTTTGACTTGTTGGCCAAAGTCAAGGTCATTGTCTTTCACGGATGTGTTTGAATCATGGAAGCTTTGTTACATATCGTATGTTTGGGACAGTTGTGATTTTTTGGTCAAAGTCAAGGTTACTTCTTGTCTTGGATGTGGATTACAAAGCTTACCCAGGGTCAATGGATCGTGCTTGACTGAATCATTAGGCTTGTTGTCCCAAAGTCAAGGCTTAGATGGATTCAAAGGAAAAGTTAGGAGTGACATTAGATGTACTCGACCTAGGAGTCAACCTAAGGGATCTAGAAATTGGATTTGATGCAATTGGTCTAAGAGACCTACCTAATTAAACTTTGTACAATTTATTGTGTCAAAGCTAAGGCTATACATTGTTTAATGGGGTCCTAGCCCACGAGGAAACTAGGTTTCCCGAGTCCTCTAATGAAGGTTGGAGGCTTGGTAAATTTAGTGGGAGGCTAACATTAAACTTGTAATTTTGTTTAATGTTAGTTTGCGCGTTCTTTATTTGGTTTATTTTATTTATCATATTACTGATATATTGTTTTTGTTTTCTTGGCCAGTTGGATAGGATTATTATGTGAAGTTGGATTGTGTAACTATAATGATTGGGAATCTGTCAATTAGAGATATTCTCGGTGGGGAGAATATGTTTGATAGAATAAACTTCTCTAACTGCGAAATGAACCTGAGAATTGTTCTAGGCAACGAGAAGGTTCTTTATACCATAGAGAAACAACTTGGGCCTGAGCCTCCTAGCTCAAATGAAACAGAATGGGCTCTTTGGAAGACCCATCATGATGACAGCATTACAACTCAAACAATAATGCTGGAATCAATTACTCCTAAATTTCGTCGTTAGAACAAGGGGTATGATCCCTATACCAAAATGGCAAAACTTTAGGATCTTCATTCAACCAACCTTCAGGTGGAGTAATATAAGGTCATGAAAAAATTATTTATGAGTCGTATGACGGAGGGTATGTCCGTTGAAAAATATGTCACCGATATGATAACCCTCATTGATCGACTGGCTGTGTTGGACATAGTCATAGAGCCGAGATGAGCATAGATTTGATCTTGCAGTCCCTTTCGGATAGCTAGGGTAGTTTTGTTATGAACTACAACATGCTAACAAAGATAAAACTCTTGGAGAGTTGATGGCAATTGATGTGCAAATTTTAAATGCTCGCAAGTGCACGAATCATTAAATAAAATAATGACAAGTTCACCCCAAGGTCG
>JANKKB010030105.1:0-18962 GCA_026225775.1 Bursera palmeri
TAGGCAGCCTCCTGCACTATTTAAACAGTAAAATTACATAATTGCCCCTTACTATTTACATTATTACTTGCGCAAGCATACTTAACATTTGCATCATCGCTTACGTAATACATATAATAATTAAGGGGTGGGATCCANTATAAATAATTGACTGGTCCCATTACATTTTAAATAATATTTTATAACAGAAACAAAATTTAAAATTTTTATTAATTAAAAATAAGGAAATCTCAAGGACAACATATTAAAATTTCAAAAATTATATATTTTTATAAAAAATAATTAAAATATCAAAAATTTATGTTTTTTTATTATGAAGATGAGTAAATATAGTAAGATAATTGATTTAATATAAATTTTAAAGTGATTTAATGATTATTTTAATAAAAATATATAATTTTTGAGCTATTAATCTTACCTTTACAACCTATAAAAAAATTTATTTTACCAAATCAGCCGAAGAAAAATTTATAAGTGAAAAGAAGATATTTATGTCCACCCATCACACCGTTAGTCAGGGACTCATAAGACAAAAAGGGCTGGATGCCTCATGCAGCGGTGCTTGATCAATACGACGTAGTTTATTACAGTTCTAACCGCTGTCCTTGGCAATAACAAATTCTTCTTGGTAAATAAACGAATTCCTCTCATTCCCCATAACAAGTACGAATAAGAAACAATACTCACAAAAGCAAAAAAATAAAAAATAAAAAATAAATAAAAATTCAGTATTTTAATATTTTTTAATTAGGTGGATGAGATGAGAAGCTCTGGACCTTTCGCTCCGAATGGCGGTGCATTTTGGACGCTTCTGAGAATCCGTAACAGAACCCGATATTCCCGCTGATATTGGACCGCGATTTTTCCGGCCAGGGATTCCGCTAGGGTTACCGTGATGGTGACGAACGATTATATCACCGTGAACGGCAACGAGAGTGGCGGTTTCGCTAAGACGGAGGAGGATTATATCAAGCGACTTCACAAGCACGAGGTCCATGACCACCAGTGTAGCTCTTCGCTTGTTAAGCACATCAAAGCTCCTGTTCATCTAGTAAGCTCTACTTCGATTTGATTTTTTCAAATTTTCAAATAAAGCTAATTATTGATTAGTTTAACACGTAGTTTTAGTTATTGAGATTTAAATGGAGATCCGTACACAGATCCGAGGCCGTTCTAGTTCTTGTAGTTTATATTGCTTTGAAGAATGATTAGTAGCTTTCTGTTGTAACTTTATTTTGAATTGATGTATGACAACTAATTCTGATGGATAGTGTTACCATGAGTTTTGATGTATCTTTTATGGCTGCCGTGATTGTAATTGAGTTTGTTTAGAGCTCTGTGCTCAGGACTTTGCAACTGTAACTTTGACAAGTTTAGAGTGGAAACAGGAAAACGAGTGCATGCTTGACACAGTTTTTTAGACATGCCTTATTGAATTTCGACTGCATTTTTGTATATGCTTAGTGTATTCTCATTTAATTAGAGATTCGATTGAAAAAGAGTTCTTTAAGAGAAAGAAAACTTGGAAGTTTTATGCCACTCTTTGATCTTTGGTGATATATATATATGTGTGTGTGTGTGTGTGTATTTATATATATGTATATGTTTATGTATATTTCTTAGTGAATGGTTGTGAGCATTTTTGAGTGTAGGTTTGGTCTTTAGTGAGGAGATTTGATCAACCGCAGAAGTATAAGCCATTCATAAGCCGGTGCATTGTGCAGGGAGACCTCCAGATTGGAAGTGTCAGAGAGGTTAATGTGAAGTCAGGACTTCCAGCTACAACTAGCACCGAAAGGTTGGAGCTCCTGGATGATGAAGAGCATATCTTTAGCATGAGGATTGTTGGGGGAGATCATAGACTCAAGGTATGTTAGTGTTTTTTATTTCATAAATAACACATTTATGCATGTGCATAAACATATGAATAATGGAATTTCAATAACTCTGATAGATCTGGACAGGTTGGCATAATTCAACTTTCAATAATTTAAGACTGGTTGAAATATGAACAATTTTCTGTAAATTTTGTTGCACTCATTGTACTTGTATGCATTGAAGTTTAATGACTGGATTATGAGGGGAATATCTCATAGTTTATCACTACATGCGGTTTGGTTTTATGTGCTTCTTGGTGATTTCACCATAATGAAAATTGGAAATGTAAAATTGTTGCAGGATAAGGCTTTCTTGGGCCAATATCATAATAATGGGTTGAGTGGGGTACTGATCAAAAGAATCAGATAAAAATTATCAGAATTGTTGGAAGGCATTATAGAGTTTAAGACTGTTATCTGTTTTACTGAAATGGGATTTGTTTCTTCTTGAACAACTATAAAACCTGAAGGACGAAATTCCTGTATGAATCATGAAATATATACTGTATTTTGTATTAGGCTTAATCATAATTATTTTGAGTAAAATTTTGCATGAATGCCTGTATTCTATATTTCCCAGTGGATTATTTAACCAATCATCAGGTTCTCTTGGTTAGTAACTAAACTCAACTTGTAAAGTCTATGTAGTAGCTCTACTGCTATGTGTTTGTAACCAGGCACTGATGCTATATCTTTTAATTCGCATGTCAACTCATGTTCATTCTGAACTTCCTTCTGTCTGACTAGAACGTTCAAACTGTGTCCAGTCATTTACTGGTGCAGTTTATGAATTATTGCAAAAGGCACACTATAATTGATTATTCCTTGAGCAGTTTACCTCCAAATTCTTCAAATTTAGTTATTTTAGTTCAACTATATACTGGCTGAATTAAATGAATTTCAAATTACCCTTATCAAGATATCATTTTTCTTTTAAAAAAAAATGTGAATAATATTTCTACTTTTCACCTTATGAGTTAAATCAAAATGCTGTTTTTCATCCAATGTTCACTAAGCTCATGTGTAATCTCAATCGTTTAAAACTTCTCCAACTTTTTTTTACCTTCCTCAAAATTGCAGAACTACTCTTCTATCGTCACTGTTCATCCAGAGGTCATTGATGGGAGACCAGGAACATTGGTAATTGAGTCGTTTGTGGTGGATGTGCCGGATGGGAATACTAAGGATGAAACATGCTATTTTGTTGAGGCTCTGATCAAGTGCAACCTCAAGTCACTAGCTGATGTCTCAGAGCGTTTGGCTGTACAAGACAGGACAGAGCCCATTGACAGAATCTGAGTGAGGATTGAGGTTAGCATTGCTGTGGGGGGTGAGTTTGAAGCATGTGATCAAAAGCTCGGTTGAATCCTTGGCATCTATAGGGGTGTTCAACTTTTGCTTTACATAGACTATATGGTCGATTTCTTGCTTTCACTAAATTGATGTTGGGTATCTTGTGTCCATAGTAGCTTACAACCAAAGCTCATCTATGTTCTACAAGTTTCCTGAATTAAAAAAGAAAAAAGTAGATTTCTCTTTTGTGGTTTTTCTATTTTGAAAATGGTATCTATGATCTCAGATTGTATATATTTCTGCATGATGAATATATCATACTGCTAAGTCATGTTTTGGCTGCCAAAGGCCTTACTAAATAAGGTAGGGTTGCATGTAAGGATTGAATTGATTTTTGTTTTTTCATCTCATTACTCTTTAGTCCTTGATATAATTTAGAGGGATGAGAATACATTTGCAAAAATCGCTGCCACATGTGATTCGTTTAAGCATGCCTATTATGCTATTCATGCGACACATGATTTTGTTTCTAACTTCCTGTCAGCCAAACTTTTCAAGCGAAGTTCATGACTTGAGAGAGCCTATAAATTAGGTGGTCCATGGTTTACACATTTAAAGCTGAACACGCAGCACAATATGTTTTTGGGAGCCTAGTGCGTGCGTGGAGTTATGAGGGTCGAGCTCTTGTTTCTCAGAAAGCCAGGCGCGGCCATTGTTACCGTTGTATAATAAAATACAGAATGGAATGTAAAGTGTGACGGTGAGCTTCAAGAGTTTCCTTTTCAAATGCTTGGTTGTTGTATCCAAAGTTGAAAATGATTTTCGTCTTAAGTATATTTGTTTCGTAGTCATGCTGATGGTACCGTCAGTTTCTATCATGTAATCCAAAGTTTTACATGAATCCTTTGTTGGTGCAATGTGATAGAAAATAAGTGTATTGAAAATAAATTTTCTATGTGCTCAAAGTCCGAAGGTTATTGCCTAGCAGTTATCGGCAAAAAGATTGATTCCGTGGGAAAATTACATTGATCCTTTAATTAAATTTTAAGAAAAAAATTAATTTCAGATTTTTTTTAAATGAATATTTATTTCTTAAAAATTAATATTTATTTCTCAAATATTTGTTAAGGTGAGTGTTAGTTTCTTATAAACAGTAATAATTTTTAGATAATAAGTATTAATTTAATAAAAATTAAATTTTTTTTTTTAAATTTAATTGGGGGTCTGAAGAAATATCTCGTGATTCCGCTGATTAACCGTTCCTGAAGAATCTCATTAGTGGTCTGCTTGCCTTTCCGGTTTATTCTTGGACCCAGTCTTAATCTTTTTATAAAGAGAAAACACAAAAGTTAAAAAATAAAATAAAATAAAACAACAAAAGAATATATATATATATATATATATTATTTTGGACTTTAATGATAATAGATCCACCGAGACAAACAAGGTGAAACCCGAGGCCAACTATCGCTGAAAAATGTGCGAGTCAGAATGAGTGAAGTAGAGATTAGAGAATATCTGAACATAACAAAACCGGGAAACCCAAAGCAAATGTAAAATATATGTAAAATACTGAATAATAATATTAGAGGTGTATGGAGACGAAATGATAAATAATTAAAGGTGAGGGCCATCTCAGGGGACACGTAAGACATCGCCTCTCCTCGCCTCCACTCGTTCACATTTTTACCAATGACACAACACGAGCACAAGCAGCCAGCAAGCTCCCACTCATTACTGTCTTCACTCTCTCTTCTCTCAGACTTAGCTCTTCTTTTCACTCTCGTTCTCCATTTCAAGACAATAACTTACCGACAAATCTCAAATCTCATTCTTGCCTTCTATCACTCAGCTCTATTCAAGCTAATCTGTTCGATGTGGCTGTCATTCAGGTTCACAAATTAATTAATTTCTCTTAATTACATTTTTATTTATTAATTTTCTTCTCTTAACGCGGATCTCTTCCTCTTAGAAATAATCTAGGCACTTGATTTTTTTTCTTAATCCATTCTCGTTATCAGATCTATTAGTAGCTTTAAGTGCTTTTTGTATCTCTCTTTTTGTCACTCTCTTCATTAATACGAGATCTTCATCACTCGATCTTGTACAAACAATTTGTTTAAAGCTCTAAAAAATTACGAAAATGCTTCGGTTGTTGGTCGCTTTTTCTCTTATTTTATCATGCTTTAATTACGCTTCCTTTGCGAGCGTCACAACGTGCTCCGGGATAGTACCGATGAGGTACCGAAACGACAAGATATCTATCACGGATTTCGGGGGCGTAGGGGACGGGAAGACGCTGAACACGTTAGCTTTTCGGGAGGCGATATATCGGATTCAGCATTTGAGGAGAAGAGGTGGCACGCTTCTTTATATACCTCCTGGGGTTTACTTAACGGGGAGTTTCAATCTTACTAGCCACATGACTCTTTATTTGGCTAGAGGTGCTGTCATCAAGGCTACTCAGGTAACTCACTCGCTTGGTTTTGAGTTAAATTGGATAAAATAAAAGACTTAAATAATGTTGCTGCAGAGATTTCTCGATTTTTTGTGATATATGAAAATCAGTTAAATAAAGGACGTTTCTACATAGATTTCTCAATTTTATGATATATGAAAATCTGAACCGTCCTTAGAGGCGGGTCCTATATAATGTCATAGAAGTCATACAAAATGGACGGTTCTGATTCCAACATTATCAAAAAAATATATGGTTATGAATGACATTCACAAATTTTGATTGCCAAACTGGTTACAGCAAGAGGTTACACATGTTTTCTTCTTGTTTGTCTCTCTCTTCTTTTTTTTAATGGATCCTGCCCAAATAACAGTTTAGAAAGGATTAGGAGTATTTAATTTATGAATTAAAAATGATCAAAATGATTTTTATAATAAATAAAAAATTTACAGGTTTTTAGGAGGAATATGCAATGTTATGGCACATTTTAGAGTACCCATTAAAAATATTTTTTAATTAGCTGAATTATATGTTTTATTTTAAGTTTTAAATTGTAATTTTGTTAATGTAAATTGGTTACTTTTGGAATTTGGGTTTTGTTTTTGTGGTCTGATTACTGTGATGTAGTTGAAATGTCTATCTAGTGGGTCATTGTTTGGCTCAGTCACAAACTCACAATGATCATGTAAGCAAGTTGGGAATGAAGAGGTCTCCATTAATCATGGTGGGTCCACGTATTGAAGAAAAAATGGTGGTTCTATGTAGCATGGATGTATGTGCATTGCATTTAATAGAATTTAAATTCAGCTGGTTGGATGGCCAGATAGCTGGCGGATGATGTTTTCCTGTCTTTTGTGGTTTCAGATTTAGAATTGCTTGGTCCACTGGCATGCAAAACCGTGGGTACAACTCATTGTTTAGTTAACGTCTATTGTTATTATTAAAATTAATAACCATGCCTTTTTTAAGTAATATAATCTACAGAGAGACTTAAAAGATGATCAAATTTTTTTGAGAATGTTTTGAAATTTAATCAATTATGTTTTGTTGTCTAACCAACTAACCATTTTATAAAATAGTTAACTGACGGGTTCACGAGTTAATTGGTCGACTTTCGAAAATAATTAAGTTTTGAGAGGGTATTTTAAAACTTAGTTAAATTCTTATTCTTTTTAGTGCAATTAAACCCAGCATTCATCTACTCGTTCAGTGGTCAACCCGTCAACCTTTAACAGATTGACGGATGCGCATTTAGTATTTTGTATTTCATTAATCTTTAGTATTTCGTATTTCATTATAAAGATTATTTTTTCTACAGTAAACTTAGTTAAACAATAAAAGAAAATAGTAAATCTGCTAAAATTTAAAAGTCACCCAAATCTGGTTACTTTTCCTGATTTTTGTAGTAAATAAGTAGTATGTGTTCCAAATGGTCTTACTTTAAAATAGTTAAAAAAAATATGTAAGAGAAGAATTTTTCGGTTCTCATGTCTTTCCATCAGCCACTTTTCTGTGTCAAAACAATGCTAGCCCCTGATCGCCAGGGTACCAGAAATCCTGTGTGGTGGTCCATTTCAATCCTTCAAACATAGATTATATGGTCCTTTTTTCCCTCGCTGCTCCTGCGCCTGGTTTATGTCTTTTAGTTTGTGGTGGCGGATCAAACCGGTCATTAATATATAGGCATTTCACTTGTTTTTGTTATGTAGGTTGCGCAAAAATGATGGTTATACATGACTTTTGGCTGACTAAAAAACGATATGGTGGACTATTGGCTTTAACTTTATTGGTTAACGAACATTGACTCATTGAGTATGTTTAATATCCCTGATTTTTAGATTGTTAATAATGATAAGATATCATGTCAGGATGGTCTGATCATATTTAAAATTTAACAGTATCAAAAGTTCAGCTTACCTGTTTGTAATTTCTTATATTCTATATCCTGCTCTTAGATGTGTTTGTTAAATAATCAGACTCAATGTTTTTTTTTTTTTTTGAACTGTACTGGTCATCAAAGTGAAAATTGGAACTGGCAGATGAAATCGACTAATTCCTTTGTCCTACTTGAACTAATCTTACACTTTTTTTCTTCACTTTTTCTTCCTCGCTTGATGCTTCAGGATACTTGGAATTGGCCTTTAATTGCCCCCTTGCCATCTTATGGAAGAGGGAGGGAGCGCCTGGGAGGAAGGTATATGAGTTTTATTCATGGGGATGGACTTCGTGATGTTGTAATTACCGGTGAGTTCCAACAAGATCCTGTTCTATTGTGATGGCTTGCAACATATATTAGTAGATATATTTCTTCTGTCTACCTTAAACAGCTTAGTTGATTTTTTATTAACTGACCCGTTATTAGACATGAGATGCTGAATGGTAGAAAGCCTAGTATATACTCATGGATATTATTAGACATGGGATGCGACATGGTAGGAAGGCTAGTGTTTATTCACGGATAAACTGCTGTTGAAATACCGTGTCTGGCAGGTGTACTGCATTATGTCAATGCTCACACATGATATCCACTGTTTATTTTTTATTTTTTAAAAATTGATAAATTTTTGCCCGCAGGCGAGAATGGGACAATTGATGGTCAAGGAGCCATCTGGTGGAATATGTGGAGGCAAAGAACTCTTCCTTTCACGAGACCAAATCTCGTTGAGTTTATGAATTCTAGAGGCATAATCATTTCCAATGTGATTTTCCAGAATTCTCCCTTTTGGAACATTCATCCTGTTTATTGCAGGTAATAAAAGAAAATTAACTTTTTGGTATAAAAGACAAATTAACTTTTATTGGCTTCGGTATGGGAAGCACAGAAGCCAATAAAAACTCAAATTATGAGCTGATTTCATTATCTTGACTGGTTGTTAAACCGCGAATTGTCTTGACCATTTTTGAAATGTCCAACTCAGCTCCTTGCCAGTAGCCTAATACAGCTGGAACAATGTTGTTATTGTATCTATTAAAGCTTGGTTTGATTTTTTTTTTATTTTTCCTTGCAGCAATGTCGTTATCCGATATGTAACTATCTTGGCTCCATTGGACTCTCCCAATACCGATGGGATTGATCCAGGTATTTCCTGCAATCCAATTTTGTTGTTGTATCTATTTTTCCTGGTTTGATCTTATACATACATCCACAAAGCGCCCGAAATCTAGAACTGCCACTTGTGATCCTGGACATGAGCAATGCATATTTGTTATTGGTTTGATCTTCTACATCCATCTATGTTAGAACTACCACTTCTTAGTATGGACACAAGCAACAAAGTTTTCACTAGGTTACCTCCAAGAAAGTGATAAGAACCTTGAGATGCTTCATATGGTTTTATATGGAGTGTTCTCTTCCCATCTGGATAAATGCCATATGTCTGTCTCTTTGTTTTATTCTTAAAAAAAGAAAAAGAAAAAAAATGCACTATATAAAGCAACTTTCTGCAACAATAGATAGGACACTGATGGCTAATTATCTGGTATTTAGATTGATGCAGATCTTGGGATTCACCCCAAGTATATTTCTCTTCTATTGATTATATCCACATTCAGTACTGTGTGTTCTATTGAATGCATGATACTGAGCATATGCTTTATTTTAAGCAGATCACATTTTACCTAAAAAATCTAATTTACCAATCAATGTACAGATTCGAGCTCTAATGTCTGCATAGAGGACTCTTACATTTCTGTTGGAGATGATCTTGTGGCTGTGAAGAGTGGGTGGGATGAGTATGGGATAGCTTATGGTCGTCCTAGTTCTCACATCACAATCAGGCGAGTTACAGGAACATCCCCATTTGCGGGAATTGCAGTTGGAAGTGAAACCTCTGGGGGGGTGCAAAATGTTTTGGCTGAACACATCACCTTATACAATGTTGGAGTTGGTATTCATGTGAAGACGAACATTGGTAGGGGAGGATTCATAAGAAACATCACAGTGTCTGATGTGTATATTGAAAATGCCAGAAAGGGGATAAAAATAGCTGGAGATGTTGGTGACCACCCGGATGAGAAGTACGACCCAAATGCTCTGCCAGTCGTGAAGGGCATCACAATTAAGAATGTTTGGGGGGTGAAGGTCCAACAGGCGGGTTTAATACAAGGGTTGAAGAACTCTCCCTTCACTGGGATTTGTCTTTCTAAGATTAACCTTCATGGTGTGAAGTCACTAACATCTCCTCCTCTGAAGTGCTCTGACGTAAGTGGAATTGCATTTCAGGTAACACCGTGGCCATGTTCGGAGCTGACCAGTACCCAACAGACTGGTGCATGTTCCAGTTCGTTCTAATATCCATGTATTTTTTTCACCTCAATTTTACAAAGAATAAAGATTCCATGAGTTCTTTTCAAATACACCTGCAACATAACTTTGAATGGACGGTCCCCTTAAATCACTTCACAACAACTGACGACAACTGGAGGTCTAAGATGGCCATTACCCAGTCTCCAGATGTGAAAGATGATCTTTCCTTTTCCATTTTTCAACCGTATATCATGATATGAATCCTATAAGTAGCTTTGGCCCCATCATTGACTACCAACATGAAGGATGCATTCAGCAAACTACATCAGTCTCAATCCTTACATATCGAGGATGCTGAGACTACTACAATGGCCTTTTCAACATTGCAGACCGTATCTCTATATCACATTACGGTTTACCAAATTTCAACTTTTATTCGTTTACTTTTTCCAGAATTCTAAACGCTCTTTTCGCGGGACGTGTTTAAACTGCCAGAGTTTTATAAGGCTAAATAAACAGATTGCCTATAATATCATGGAGCACAATAAGTATAATCTATCTTACAACAAAGAGGTCAGCTTAGAATACAATATATATCGCCAACACTACATACATGCTCATCAAGAGCAGACGTCTACATCTTTCAAAGATGCAAAATTATTTACATAACCAGCAAAGAAAACAAAACAAATAAACTCATAGAATAAAACAAGTATATAATCACGCTTATTAAAGCCTACATAAGGTGTCGATGTAGTGAAATCTAAACGTTACGATATAGATTATGTAAAATAATTCTTAAAAGTGATTCAAGAATTTGCGGATCTTCGTCAACAATCCATGCTCGTGTTCATGCCCGTCTCTCTCCATCTCGTCTCCCTCCTCGTGGTGGTGGTGGTGGTGGTGGTGGTGATGGTGGTGGAAATGACCTGGCCCCTTGAACTCTTCTCTACCGACCGCTACGCCGTCATCGCGCAAGTAAGGAAACCTGGGTCCATTAGTGTGGCCGTGGTGAAACCTCACCCACCTCGTAGGGTTCTGAGTGTTCTCCTTGTTGTCGTTGCCTCCTGCTGGCATCAGCATGTCGTTACCATACGGCACGTCGCGGTGGTGGATCCGTATTGGTCCCCACGGCTTGCCGAGGCGGTGGTGACGGCATGGGCGACGGTGACGCAGCGTGAAGGATGGACGTTGAGGGAACTGACGGCTTATTGGACGGAAGTTAATCACCGTCAACGGCACAAACTCTTTCGTCTCAGATTCGGTCTTTTGGGGAACGTCTACATCCTCTGAGGTCGCTGATTCAGATTCGGATTCGGATAGTTTCTCGCTTGGAAGAAGAAGCGTAGCAGTAGTGGTTCCTTTTTCATCAGATTCTTCCACGTTAGTTGGGAGATCTTGCGAAGCGACGTAGTTCGGGTGCGGATCTAACGGAGTACGAGCGTGCGCGAGAGCGATAACGAAGAAGATAACGGCAATGGTAAGGAGGAGCTTGGCCATTTTGTTTGAGTTGGGTGGGAAGTTGAAGGTGCAATGATTTATTTATGTACAAAGGTGGGGAGTCTTGTTGGTCAATATGTTAGGAGGTTTGACCGTAAATGAAATTGAAAGATGCGCAGCGGGTACGGGTTTCCGAACACGTGTCGGAGTAAGAGAACTTGCGATTTTTTTGGGTCTAAGTCTGGTAGCTTTGGGTTCGCATCCGAGAGGCTAGAGTGGGACGCTGTTTAGCCTGTAGGTTTAGGTTGCACACACATACACGAAACTGCTTTGACTTTGTGGAATCATAGTATTGGCTGGCCGCTCACTAAGATATTAATTTTGTCTGCAATAATGGGGCCTGGTTAATGGTTTTTATTTACTTTTGTTGCCATTTTTGCTTCGAGAGGCAACTAAGTACTAAATTTTAAAATATTACATTAAATCATTAGCTATGAGTTATCAGATAAATACAATTCTACAAAATTTAGGTCTTGTAACTACAATTCAATAGTATGATATTATTTTTGTTGGTCTCGCAATAAAATAATGTCAAATTACTGAATTATAGTCTTAACATCTAAAATATGTTGAATTGTGATCATTTTTTAGAACGCTTCTTTAATTTGAGTTATATTTTTATAGATACTTTAAATAATAAAAGCATATATTGAGGTCTAGAAAAATTGTATATTTTTATTATAATCATTATTAAATTAACTCAAAATTTTATATTAAAATAATTATATTTTTGTAATAATATATATAATTTTTAACATTTAATAATTTTTATAATTAAAAAAATCATTTCTTATATCTTTTTATATATGTGTGTGTTCTTAAACACATATCTAAATCTTCTTAATACAAAATATATATATATATATATATTTACATTGAAGAAATCAAACGAAAAGTAAATCACATTATTAATTTTTAAACTTTCAAAATTTTATATTTATGAGAAATAACTAAACTTAAGGGTGTGAAATAAAAAATAAGCAATCTCTATAATTTATATAATTTATCTAAATATTCATAATTGTTATGGTAAAAATATATTTTAAAGTGAATTGGATAATTTTTCAATGATTATCTGATGAGTATGAATGGTATTTATCAACTTTTTTATGAGTAGAAGGAGTTCAGTGATTTTTCGGTAGTTATTCGATTATTCTAATAATTGTCCGATAATTATCTTCTAATTGAAAATTACTAAAGAAATAGAGTTTAGTTTATAAGGAAAAAATATTTTAATTATATTTTAAGTCTAAGAGGGTAGATGGATGGTATAAATTAAAAAATTAATGATACCATTTAGTTATTTCGTATAATTTTCCAAATATAATTAATAATTGACAAAGATTGTAAAACTGGCATATGGCTGGGGACTATTTTTAATCGTGATTGTAACGTGTGACATCATTGCCGACGTCTTTGTATCAGAAATAACGCGTGAAGCATAGCATTGACCAAAGCACATGACAAGATTTCACACAATCACTGAAAATATAATAATAATAATAATTCATTTTTTATCATGCTTATGCTCAGCATCTCCATGCCCGTTATATAAGATGGAATAATAGTCTTCTCAGTAAATTTCAAAATCAAATAATTGATTTATAATAAATTAATAACATAATACGAAACAAGATTTTGAAAAAATAAAAAATAAAAACAATAACTTGAATTCGCTCGATAATCATGGAGAACTAAAATGAACGTGATTTTCGCTAGGATGGCTTGTTACCTTTCGCAATTAGCTCGATAATCATGGAGGCTATTACGGGTCTAGGTAAGTAAACCTCACTTCACTTTAAACTTAGATAATTGAGTAGCGCTAGTTGTCCACCCTTTGATGTAATTTGTGCATTAAGATATTGACAATTGGAATAGATAGAATGGAAAACATACTATGAGAAATTTTGGATAATTTAAAATTAGATAACGAGTAATGTTTTATATGTAAAATTTTTCTCAAAATAATTTTATAATTAAGATGACTTGATATTAATTTTGAACTAATACATTACTTATTATATAAAATTATCAAATTTATTAAATAATTATAATTTTTTGGAATAATACTATGTATATAAAGATTATATTATAATTTTGTATACAAAATGAATATGACATCAAATAAGTGATAAGATGAATATATCAGTATTTGTTGTTTTAACTTTTATATATTCAATTTACCACTTATTTAATGCCACGTCAACTTTGTATATAAAATTAGAAATACAAATTTTATATCCATAGCATTACTTTTATTTTTATACCTCTTAAAATTCAAATTTAAGATCATTAGTATCATTCAAAAATAAAACTGGAGAGACAAATAATTACCCACCATAAACGAAAAAGTTGATTGGGCTTAAATATCAATAAGAGAAGTTGTTTGGTCCCGTCTTAGTCTGGACTTAGTCAACTTATAATTTGGGCTACCTTCTTTTAGGTGGCCCAAGTATGAGGATCCATCATGCAGACGCTATGAACATCTTCTTCTTCGGTGCAAAATTGCACGGTCATGTTTCTGAAGAATAGTCCCCTGTATGACAACTAAGGACAAGATTTCTTTAACCAATCAAAATATGTTAAAAATAATTGAAAAACAGGTGAGCATTTCAATGAAATTCCTCTTGGAATCTTCTGGAACTCACAAAACCACAAAACACAGTACCACCACAATGGTTTCGATGGTTTCCATGAAGGAAATTGCCCACACTTAAAGTCGTCGACCAATCAAAACATCCAAAACTCTTTCAAAAAGACACGACCAACTCTGTTCGTCACATCACTTCACGAACTTTGCTCAAACATGTTGTCAAGAGCCTTTACGAAACCTAGAAGGAGCCCCAGATCATGCGGTGGAGAACAGAGCAACTCGGGATCAGGATCCATCCATGAATACGAGGACTTCATTGTGGGGTTCATGGATGATATGCCATTGATGTCTTGTGGGAACCGTGGCGTCCAGTTGACAATGAAGGAGGTGCTGAGATCGTCTGTTGGAGTGATGGGAGAGAGCCGGCTGGGGATGACGGAGAAGGTTGTGATGTTGAAGGGTGAAATGTTTGCTGTGAAGAGATTTAGGAAGACGATTGTTCGCAGAGAAAGGTTTTGTAGGAGAGTTGAGAGATTGGCTCAGGTTAGCAGAAAGTGTGAGTATCTTGTGCCCATCACAGCTTATTTGTATGCCAAGAGGATCAAGTTCATTCTCTGTGATTACTATCCCATGGGAAGCCTCGCTGACCTACTTGCTGGTGAGTTTTATAGTCAGAACTTGTAACAAATATAAGATACTTTTAAGTGTGCATTAAAGTTACATATTAGTACTTTTAAGATAGTATACGACTGAAAATTTGTCGGAAGAAGGAATTTGTTGATTAAACTCATTGAACATAATACTAATTATAATGATATATCTATTAAAGCAATATAGTCTTTAGGAAAAATTAGTTACCATCTTAGGTAAATGCAACAAAAAACATATACAAAAGGTTGGTTGATCGTTTTTTTTTTTTAATTATCTTTTTTAAGTTCTTTAATTCGTTTCAAAATCTTTCATTAGAGTCTGATTTTTAATTGCGGAAAAAACTTGTTTCTGATTAAGGTGGACGGAAATATGGTCACACTGCGTTGAATTGGGATCAGATGTTCAAGATAATTCTTCATATCGCAGTAGCAATTGCTTTTATTCACAAACAAAGTCCTTCAAATGAAAGGAAGATGCAAATGAACGTTCATGGGAACATAAAGTCCTCAAATGTCTTGATAAACATCGACTTCTCCGCACGTTTGTCGGATTATGGCTTCACCCAGTTGGCAGAACGTGTCGAAGTTGCCAATTCATCTCAGCAAAAGCCACCTCCGCCGCCTGACGATATCTACTGTGAAGATTTGTCTCAGGAAAGTGATATATTTAATTTTGGGATAATAATATTGGACATACTAGCAGGTTCCAAGTTTCCAAATTTCAAAAGCATAATAGGAACGAAGGAAGAGATCGTAAAAGAACGCAAACTTGAGTTTTTTGAATTTCTTGTGAATGCCAAAGAGAGGAAGCGAGCTTCGCAGATTTTGGACATTGCATTGGCATGTATAAGCAGGATACATGAGGGAAGGCCTTCAATAGAACAGATTCTATCTGTTATTTCTTGTAGATGTTGTAATTGATTAATAAATAATTAATGTTTGCTTGATGAACTTCTATCATATAAAAGATGTATTTTTAACTTCCACTACGAAATCATTCATCATATTAGCTTAGTTCCCGATTTACGGAATGAAAAGAGAACGATATGCAATGCTATTTGTGTGTTGTGGGTTCATATAGAAAACCAAAACACTTCTCATTGCACTAATAATTTCAGAATACATAAACATGAGGTATGATCAAACTTTGGGATTCACATATAAAATCAAAGCAGGATATATATGTACAATTTTTCAGTCGATTTCCAATGATATATGAATTCATTTATTTGAAATTTAGCTTGTATGACTTCAGAGATAGTTGGCATATAGATGGCTACAACCTTAGTATTTCACGATCATTTGTGACATAACAACAAATCTTATAGCTAAGAGAGGTTACATTTATAATTAGTTCCAAAGTAGCTGTGTTGTCCTCTAGTTTACAAAACAAGGTCAATAGACATACATACATGCATACAATACATACATATATATATATATATATATATATATATATTTTCTAAGTATATATATTTTATAATGTGATTTTGTTTTCGAAGAATGAAAATATAATGAGGCTTACAATTGTTACATACAATGCAAGGGATTCTCATATTCCCACTATCGACTGATATTGCTCAACTTTTCTATTGTGCATCCTTCCAACCGCGTATATATATCCAATGATGTTGATATTTTATTACGTGAATGGATAGATATGCATAAGATGTTTTCGAGAATGCTGCTCTACTTTTTCACCGGCTATACCTAAGGTACGTGTTAATAAGATTGAACTTAACACTGACCAGTGTAGGTTATCTCACGTGAAGTTCCACAAGAAACAAACACCAGTGGCCGGCGCTCCTGTAGCCGGAAGCGAGGAGGAGAGAGGGACCACCATGTGACCGACAGCTGCCACTATAAATCACGAATATGAATATAAGATACAACTTATACACGAGACAAACACTCTGCAATCTCTCCCCCATCTGTGACTGCCCGAGGACCCCTTCAGCTATCCTGTGTATCTCTGCTAATTTTGCTGTGGTTAATTTCTCCAAAAGCGTCCCCTACCTCATACCTCTCTACGCTTGACACGTGGATATTCTGAATTTTAGTGTCCCCATAGGCCCTACACAACACTTCACTGCACCCTCCAAGTAGGTGAGGTGCTCTGCGGCTCTTAGTCGAGTTCACAGGCTCAGTCTCTGGCTCTGCTTCCTTGGAGGTATCATTCAGGCGTTTGGTTTATGGGGAGTTCAATCATCAACGTCACTAGTTTCAGAGATCCTGGCTTTTATTGTTTCGTGTGAGATGTTATAATATAATATAGTATATGCACATCACATTATAACTTTAAAGGAATCAAACGTAACTTGCTGTGCCATAGAATGGCACATTCAACTTAACTAGCTGTAGCTACATTTCTTTCTTTCTTCCTACGAGTCTGATAGTGCTCAGGCTCAGATTGACACTTCTTAGACTTTTAGTCATGAAATTGGATGTTATATTATATTTAATATATAGTTACAGATCTCGGGGAGGCAGTCTGCGGGCCAAAGCTTAGCTTAGCTTAGCTTACCTTGCCTTAACTGCAGTGCCCAATGGTGGCGGTAGTGGCCCATTTCTCATAACCTGGACACAATATGTATTTGATTGATTGATACACGTCCTCTTTAGCATCTCACATGGAATAAAAAATGGCAATATGGGCTACTACCAAATTTTTGTTGCAATGCACTTGCCTGCCGGCAGTCGCACTGAGACTGAGACTGAAACTCACTGCATGACATTAGTACTAAATGAAAATTCAGAACATGGGACCATTTCAATCGACAAAAATCTAAAAACCGTCAACTATGCATAAAAGTTTAAGACAATAAACAACATGTGCTATATTTTTCTTTTGATTGGAATCTGTTGACTGGTCAAACCGACCAATAACATTTTTGTTTCTGTTAATTCGAACAGTATGAAAATTGATGTAGTGAAATGAGGCAGCCATGTCATCTAAGTAGTGCCAAGTTGGATTATTTATTGTCAAACCTCAACCTTAAGGATGAATCTCTCATAGATTTAAGATTTAAAAGGAAATACAAACTCAAACCAAAAGATTAGGCTAATATGAATAACAAACAAAGCATTGACTTGAAACATAGATCTAAGCCTACAATTTGCAAGTTCGCTATTTCACAAAATAGACAAAAACTTTTAAACTTGATAACCATCATATTGTCATCATCTTACTCTAATCATCACCAATAGAGCCTGAAAAGGAAAATAAGGTTGAGCTAAATGTACTCAATGGGCAATTTAAAAAAAAAGAAGTAGCTCTTGCATATATATATATATATATAGAAATTAGTTCTATCCTTTACAACCAGGGTTTAACTTACAGATTTTAAAACGAAAATCTACAGGTTACCATTCTTCCAACAATACAAATATATAAGGTGTGCTTTCGAGGCATTATCCAAGGATCGCCGCCCATGATTTCAAACTTTTGTGGACTTTCACCACAAGAATGAAATCACCACAAATAGTTTGCGCCGTGTTCTATACCCGCGCCATTTGGTATCAGAGCTTGCGCCATGTTCTTAGTTGTCACTATTTGATTTTTATCATGGCGACAAGAAGAGCTAGAGAAAGAAATGGTAACGGTACGATTAGAAATATTAGAGATGAAGAAGTTCAAAAACTTTGAAGGCAAGTTGAGCAACTGACCTTGTGACTTGAACGTCAAGAAGTCAACAGTGAACAATGTGTATTTAAACCTATGGATGACAAATTCCCCCTTGATTTGTGACCTCAGTGTGCTCGACGCTGATGTTAACTATCCTAATGTTGGAATGGGGGTGAGAATGGGGCCAAAAAATCTATGCCTTGCACCAATTGTTACTTGAAAGGTCCAACCGTGGATAAGGAGAACTATAATTCACTGGTCAATAAAGGATGACTCTAGTGAACAATTGCATGAGATATTTAACCGTCTTAAGTTGCTTATTTCCTCAACACCACCATGCGACCAAAGAATGATTCAAATGGTCAAGTTTGTATTGATTTTTTGGAAGCAAAAAGTCCTTAAAGGAGTATGATAGTGAGCGGCGTATTTGCAAACTGTCTCAAGTTCCTTACTTCCTCAAAACCACTACACATAGAGATGCCACCAAAGAATGATTCTTTATAAAATTGTTCAAGCTTGTATTGATTTTTTGGAACAAGAAAATCTTGAAAGGAGTATGATAGTAAATGAAGTATTTGCCGTTGCAAACATCAATAGTCCTTTAGGGAAGATTTGTTGTGCTGAGTTTTAAAGTAAAGAAACTCTCATGTTCAAGAATACCTAAGGGTCTTAACCTAAGGGTCTTAAGTACAACTGACACAGAAGACTTGAAATACAAAA
>JANKKB010030105.1:19012-49125 GCA_026225775.1 Bursera palmeri
CCCCAAAAAATTACCACTGTTTTCTCAAAACTAACACTTAACCCCCAAATATTTGGGGGGTAAGTGTTAGTTTTTTAGGAGTAGTTGGGGGGTAAGTGTTAGTTTAATAAAAATATGGGGCTAAGTGTTTTCTTCAAATTTAATTGGGGGGTTATTGTCATTTCCCCAATACAAAACTACAAAACTTATTGAATATATCAAAATATTCTCAGAAACTTTTAGTTTATTGTTCAAAGGTGAGCAGTGAACATGGTGTGTCAAACTTATGGATGACAATTTGCCCCATTAGATTTGTGACCTCAGTGTGCCACAAATTGATGTTACCTATCTTAATGTTGGAACGGGGCGAGACTGGTGCAGAAGAATCTGCATCCCTTGCAAATCGAAAGGTCCAAACATGGATAAAGAGAACGAACAATTCACTGGTCAATAAAGATGGCTCTAGTGAACAATATCTAACCGTCTCAAGTTGCTTATTTCCTCAACACATCTGCTCTTAGAGATGCCACCAAATGATGTTTCTTTATCAAATATTCAAGCTTCTATTAAGTTGGCTTAGGACATCTAAGAGTTGATTAAGAAGTCCAAAGTTTAGTTGCCTTGTTTGACTAGGTATTTATATCATCTAAATAGAACTTTGGTTTAATTTATATTCTACGAGTTGGTTTATTTAATTCTGTTGCTTAAAGTGTTAGCCTTTCGACCAGAAACTATAAGTTTTCTGAGTAATGATACTTAGTAATTTTTGTATTTTAATTCTGCATCTATATCATGCAAGCCTTGCCAATTTATAGGAATATACAAGCAAATATTGAAAACACAAAATGCCAACTTCCTAAGCAAGCATCATTAACACAAAATATCAAGATCCTAATAGAGCTACACAATTAAATAAACCAAAGTTGTAGCTAGGCAACATAAATGCTTAAGTCAAACAAAGCAACGAAACCCTTGGGCTTCTTAATCAACTCTTAGATGTCCTAACCCAACTCTTAGACTTTCCAGTCCAACCCTACTCCCTATCCAACTTGGTAGCATAGACATGGCTGCCACCTTGCATTGCAAAAAAAAATGAACCATCCTCCTTTTCTACTGGTTGCTTTGAGTATGGAGCAGTCTCAGTTAAGCGTGTGAATGAAAGCAATAGTTCTGTCATATACGCTATTCAAGTCTAATGGCTCAAACGCATCCTATCTTTGTTAAGTAGAGGTCACAAGATCAATAAACTTCTCTAAAGCTCTAGAAGGTACTCATTTCAATGTTGCAGTACGTACAATGAGTTCACTGTATCTATTTTAGCGCTGGCCATGTAAATAAAACACTCAAGAGGGTACTTACTCGGTCATTGTTGCAGAAATGTTTATATGATCGATTCATGATAAAGAGACAATAGAGTGTACTTCAAAATTTATAAAAAATTGACTCTTTGACTTATGAAAATTTGAATGCAATAACATGCGCTAGCTGTATCGGTACTCTGTAGATTGTTTCAGAAAGAATTGGACGGTTTTGTGATCCAGGGTTTAATGGGTTCTTATTAATACTAGTGACATGCATTTTATATATTCAAAAAGATTGATTGGCCGACCCGGGTACACATGTGGTCGACAAAAATATTATTTGACTAGACTGTTTAGGGAGTTAATAGTATATGCAGTTGTGAAATGCATCTTGACTTCCAGCTTAGTTTAATTAACTTCGTGTTATCTAATTGAAATAAAGATTATAGAAAGACTAAGTCGGTTGAAGTGTTCTCTTTATCGGTAACAGCGTTAGGATAATGTATTCTGTAGCAATTGTTAAAAGGAAGCACGGAGGTGCTTGTAAATCTCATTATATATCTAGCAGCTCCTTCGGGTCAACTGAAACGTTCACCGTTCACACCATGATTGAACCCTCTGAGTCTACACCGGAAAATTAATTTCATATATCACCTAGTGGCATGCTACATATTGGACAATTCTCTGCTCATCAAAATGCACATTAATTCTCCCCTGTTGTTCATTATTACTTTGGAGTCGACTTTTCTACCATAAACGTGGGTGACAATTTTTAACGGTTAGGAGCCCAAGGAGAGAAAATTCTAGTGTGAATCATGGTGCTTCCTTTGCCAAGCTGCAAAAGAAATATCCCTATAATATAAAGTGGCATTTTAGTAACTTAGAGTTTCATTATCTTTCTCAAATTAGATTCAAGAGAAAGGCGATTAAACATTTTCAATATTTAGAGTTTAATTCTTTATTTTTCGAAAGCATCTTTGCTTCCATAATAGAAAAAGTAGGTCTCGGATGACTTTTGGTTACATTGATCGATGTTTATGTATAAATAGGTACCATGTGGAGCTGACAGCCATACAATACAGTGAACACTATAGCTGGCTTCGCTAAAATAGGAAAAAGAAAGTAGAGAGAGGTGGGGAGAGAGTGCGCGCAATGGGAAGCTCAAATACTGAGTTATACTTTGTTTTCATGAACTATGATCCTGAATATCAGCGCCTTCGAGCTGACCAGTCAGTTGATCTCTATTTCATTATATTTCACAATGTTTATTTAATGATAATATATCTATCTGATGTACATGTTTCTTCCTGTTCTATAATAGAACAAAGCGTGGGGCAAATGAGCTAGATTTGTATCTGAGCAAGAAGCATGATGAGCTCTTGGCGAGAACACTAGAACCAGGCAGCTACAAGAAGACATTATCTATGGTCATTGTTGATGGGTTTGCAGTGGAGATCACAGAAGATCAGGTGATGATCCTATAATACCATATGTAGTCTTTCGGTACTTGTATGAAATTTATGCTCATTTTATCCTGTTTATTGTTTGGTTATACATCATAGCAGGCTAATATGCTTAGATCTGCCAATGCGGTGAGAGTTGTGGAGAAGAACCAGGAGCTTGCTTAATGCTGCCAGAGAAGAGACAAAGTTTGTAGCTTGTAGGACATTTGTATATGTAAGTTGTAGATGGAGGTGAATTCTAGGGAGATTTGTGTTGGCATAATCCTCCATATAATGATGCCATTTAGTTTTTCGGGACCTCATGGGATTGCTCTGTGTCTATGTCCGTGTGTGTGTTTGTCCGTTGCCTTGGGGATCTTTCTCCGAACCATAAACATCTTATAATGTGCGCATTGCAAAGACCCTTTTTACTGTGTGATAGAAGTTATGAACTAAACCATCTTAGTTTCATACTTTCATCTGTCTTCATCGAGTTCTGATTGTTTGGTCATTTTTATTCTCCTTCCACAAGCCCTTTCTTGCATACTTTACCTTCTCACCCATGCAAAAACTGTTGGCTATTGGCTGCAAGTATCAACCAAGTTTCAGTAGGCTGATTTCCCCAGTGATATGACTTGTGCTAGAATTGTTTTCTTTTGAAGATTAAGTGGCTATAGCTTTTTATTGGTTGACTGACATGCTTGAAATTAATTAGCGTGCCCAAGTCACAACCTAAAGAGATGATTGGCATGCTTGTAGATGCCTTGCCATGTTAATCCATCCCCGTCATGTTTTTTTTTTTCCTTAAAAAAAATCAACGAAAAACTGGAAGATTAAGTATCAGCATCAAGTTTGCTCCTTTTTAATTTTTCTGATCAGGATTAAAAATCAGTAAATAGCTAACAAAGAGGATACACATATCGGGCCTCTCCCAGATTCAGAGTTAGGAGCATTGTGATCCAACATCATGTCAAGCCCATTAATAGACATGACCCCACTGAGAGAAGCCAACAATGATGTGATCAAAAGAAGAGAGATTCCTCTCCTCCTTTAAGATTATGTTGGATGTTATATAGGACAAGTGATTTCATACAGTTCATCAGCCACTTTATCTAGTTAAGGTTATAAAAAAGCAAAGCAAACATAACCTGAAATGGTTTCATTTTTCAACAAAGTTTGAGAGAGAGGCTGACATGTGGGTCATCTATTACTGTCATCACATGCAACATGTCAAGCTATCGAAATAGCATTCACCATCACTGTCCCCACGTCGTCTTATCTATGCTCTAAAACCTTATATCTTCTTATATGCTGTATTCATTTCCAAGTCTACAAGTCAAGCTCTTATCAAGTGCCAATATTTACCTCTGTCGAGCTGTGTACATCTATATATATATATATTCAATTGCTTTGCGCAGTAACCCTCTTTCTTCGATGATCATCAGCGCCAAAACTTTGCATATTTACTTCCATTTCGTTTGAAATTATCAATTTGGGACCACCTGTACCTGGTTGGTGGTAGTAGTTTACACCTAACCTCCCACTGACCTCTAGCTAGCTATACAACGAGCGTCAATCCTAATAAGTGGAACCCAACTGCCACGCTCGATCTGAATCTCCACTGTTGAAGAATTGTAGTTTTTCATTGGTATATATAGTATAGGTTGTATTGGGGAAAATATAAATAAAGAAATTGTTCTACGACCCAACCGTGCCATCCAAAGGTCCTAAACTAATTGAAAGGTGAACAGGAATGAGATTAAAGTGCGAATATTACACTAATTTGAAATTTGCACACGACGTGATCATTATGTAATATAGCGATGTTGATAGGGCAATAAGATAATGCCTCCACTAACTGGTAATTTTTTATCTAGAGTAACATGTAGTATGGAGATATATATTGCTGTTCTATCATCAAGTGGTTGATAACTATTCTTTAAAGTCTTTCAAGATTAAAGATACGTAAAATTACTTCAAAATACATATACATGAATAAACCTTGCTGCTGTATAAAACAGGTAAAAGCAATTCTTTTATGGGTTGCCAAATGGCCTTAATCAAATTGTTGGCCAAGTTGTCAATTATTCTTTATCTTGTTTATAAAACCAAAAGTACTGTGATATACACAATACATTAGAAGAAGAAGATCAAAAGCTGACTGATCTGTCTAATTATGGACACAGCGTCAGCTAGCTAGGTCATGTCAAATATTATACCTCAAACAGTTAGAGAAAGCATAGTAGAGATCAAGTTATGTAAAGTGCATGCATGTGAACAAAATTTTCAATGACCTGTTGAACTGTTAAGGCTTCAACGGGGTCTTACACTTCTATGAGGACATGGCATGCATTTTCCACTCTCCCCGAGAACCTCTGTCAAGGCCTTTTCAACAGGCGAATACAGAAGCCCTCGAGGGAGAGTGAGCAGTGAATGCCATTAAGGGCTTGCGTTGCTACGTACACTGATGAAACAATCAAGACAACTTTTGTCCACTCTCCCCAAAGGCCTCGGGCGGGCTAGCCTTATCGGCTACTGCCAGAAGCCCTTGAGGGAGAGTGAGCAATTAAAGCCTTGGCGTTCCGGACGTCCACTCTTTCAGCTTACATGCAAAGCAAAGCAAGACACCGCTTATTCGTTCTCCCCCAAGTGCTCCTAGCCTTACCTCTGCCTATGTGCCAGAAAATGAAACTTAATTTTTACGATGGCTCAGGTCAGAAGCCCTTGAGGGAGAGTGAGCAATCAATGCCTTGATCAAAAGATTCACATGTTTTCTAATTGGTTCGTCTTAATTCCCTGAAGAGAGTGTGATTGGGTTAGAAGCCTTTTTATAGGCCTCAAAGCAAAGTGTTCCAGAAAAAGTCGAAAACGTGTTAGATGTATCCCAATTTCATGGGGTCCCCATATCTTGGCACTTGACATTTAATGGCCAAACCAGATCCTCATGTATCCAAACAGCCTCTCTCGAATCAGTATAAAATTAACGATAAAAAGTCTTGAAACCATGATGAATTCATTATCATATATGCAAAGTCAGAACGAACATAGATTTATGCTCCAAATTGGCAATTCCTAACCAATCAGTTTTCAACACGTCAATAGCTTGGGACCATTTAGTGGCTACACGTTATGCAAAAGAGGTTGCCCCTTAAGAACCTTGACAAGGCAACTAATCTTCTTTAGAAAACAAAGAATATAACATAGCTACAACCTTCAAGTTTAGGGCATCTCAACTTTATCTAGGATTACTTGAAGGTCAACGATAAGATAATTCTCTTTAACTAACATTCCTCAAATTGTACTCTGACTTCTTTGTTTCCAAGTCTACTGCCCACTGGAAACATAATTGTAGCAGAAACCGCAATTTCTACGAGACAATACCAGACTTAGAACCTAAGACCCTGTTAGCACCAAAGCAATTCTTTATGGTTAATTGCGATAATCGTAATGTTGAAAGGCGCTTTCCATTTTTAATAAATAAAAGAAATCAAAATTTTCCCCGATTCTTCATTTGTCAATCAAGGTGATCCAGTTGTGCAACTTGGCTACGTTGCCAACTTTCCATGCCGTAGGTCAAACGTACTAGGTTGGGCCAATCTTGGACTCCAATTTGTTTAACTTTGGGCCATCAAATGGGCTTTGGCTTGCAGCAGTTTTGAAGTGAAGTGGAGGACACGTGGCAAAGAGCACGATTCACGAACTCATAGCTCGTTCGTTAATGGCGCCAAAACTAAGTAGTGGGTTGACTTCTAGGGTTTCCCAAATTTGAAGCTGATCGTTTGTAGAATTCATGGATTCTTCACTTGAAACTGAATCACCGCCTTCAAAGCGAATACGAAAGAACGAAAGCGTAGATGAAATTTTAGCTCCTGTGGTGGTCTTCGCTCATGGGGCGGGTGCTCCTTCCTCTTCTGATTGGATGATCAAGTCTCTTCCTTTCTCTCTATCCATTACTTCTCTTTACATTGATTTCTTATTGTTGCTTAGAATCGAAGTAATTACATGCAACATTTATAATTTTTATGCAGATGGAAGGATGTGTTGGGAAACGCATTGCGTGCTGTTGAAGTGGTCACATTTGACTATCCTTGTAAGTTAAATTAACATGGTTTTTTCTTTAACAGATTATTGTGTTTTGTTAATATATTATTTTCTTTGACTATCCTTGTAAGTTAAATTAACATGGTTTTTTCTTTAACAGATTATTGTGTTTTGTTAATATATTATTTTCTTTAAATATTTGTTTTCTGGGTACTTTGGTTAACGATATCTTTAATGCTTAAGATGGCTAACTCGGTAAGTGGTTGGCGTTGCAGACATTTCAGGTGAAAAACGAAAGGCCCCTCCTAAGGCAGAAAAATTGGTTGAATTTCACGCAGATGTTGTCAAAAAGGCTGTTGCCAAGTTCCCTGGTCATCCTCTGGTTTTGGCGGGGAAATCCATGGGTTCACGGTACAAATACAATCATATATACAGTGAAAAAGTACTTGTATGTATCATCTATGCAAATTTAAACGCCTCCAGAGAGTCTCCATTCTTGTAACTGTTTATCATGTGTGTGGACTTGTTGACTCATTTTCTTGTTCGGCTTTACTTCTCCATGGAATAGTAATACACAAAAAATTTGAGAATCAGGTCTAAAGTCATGTGAGAAATAGCAAGAAGTAGGAGGTTGTGCAAACATATGTTTCTTTCATAGAGGTGGGGGAGCAGTTGTGAAGAATCATTTAGACATATGTGTTGAGTAGTTTCTAAGCGTTATTAGGCATCAGGTTCCGCATTGAGTTTGATGTTTGTATTTTTGTACTTTTATATATCTGTTCTAACATTATTAGTATGTTTTCTCTTATTTATGAATATAGGCAAGTAATGTCAAACTACATTAAAATTATCTTGTCTTTTTGTGTAGTGTATGACTTATTTTATAAGTTATCAATCTCAAAGCATTATGTTTGTAATTATGAGAATGATGCTATAAATAGTTTGATTCATTGACATGAAACAAGTTTCTATGAATTATCTTGAAAGCATGGTAAGTTGGTTTATGTTTTCTCTCTGTAGAGTCAGTTGTATGGTTGCTGGCAAGGAGGACATTGCTGCTTCAGCTGTAGTTTGCTTGGGGTACCCACTTAAGGTTTGCTAATATTCATGGTTTATGCTCTGTGCACATAAGATGTCAAAAATTTGTTGTGCCTGTTGGATCTTGAAGATAAATTGGTTGGAGATGAATTCTGCTTGTAAAGTCTTCATTATTAGTTATTAATTAACCTCGTTAACTGAATTTATAACACATTTCGGTTCACCTGATAAAGTAAGACGAGAAAGTTTCTCTAGCTGTCGATTCTGATGTTATTGTCCATGTGAATTGATTTTCCCCAAACATTCTTGACAAGGTGCTCTCTATTGAAACTCTTCATATTTTTCGTTTGTTTGGATTCCTTTTAAGGGGACTACCTCCAAAATCTTGACACTTTAGCCTTCTATTTACTGCTCTTGACATAAGTCTCCCACTTTGCAACTCCTGAATTCTGTTAACTGTATTAAGAGATCTCTGGTCTTTTACCATGTTATCAAAATCGCTTATGAACTTACCTTGGTTTAATTATAGAGTTTGGAACCAATGAAGTTTATTGACTATGCATACACCTGGCCAGATGAGAAGTAGCTTCAGTGTTACTGTGATTAATATAGTTTGTGGTTCTGCTGACCCTAAAAACTTTGCTGCATTTCTCCACAATTTTTCTCCTCCTGAAGGCATTAAGAAATGAATTCAAACCTAAAATTCTCAGCAGTCATGTTCTTTAACTATTTTTTTATTCTTTTCACCTTGCTAAAAAAAGTATTGAGATGCCATATTTATGATTCTAATTCAGTGTTGGGTGTAAATGCATTGCTTACTAAGCTGTTGTGCAAACGAGAATATAAGCTATTGCTCCTTGGTAAAGGCATTTGAGTTTACAATCTATGCTCAACAATAAGGAAATAAAATGCACGTCTAATGGAAAATTTTTGTTAAATCCAGTTTCGTAATATTTCAGGGCACGAATGGAGTATTGCGAGATGAGACATTGTTGCAACTTACAGTTCCTGTAATGTTTGTGCAGGTATTCTTTCCAACTTAATTATAAACACTTCAAAGTTAGTATTCCTTGCCCAAATGTATGTAACTGAACTGTGATCTATAATTCTGAAATTCATACTGAGTTGAAAGAATTGGCGATTGTTTTTTAAACTGTCCCAATCTTAGGTCTCAGTATCAATTATCACATTTGATTTGACTTGCTAGTTAATAAAAAATTGAGTGCTCGTAGTTTCTCTGTTTGATGCCATCCTATTAGGGCATTTGTGCTTATCCCGGTGCCTCATAAAATTCTTATCCGAGTTTTGTATAAATTGCTTCTGTTTATTTTAGCATGTTTTTTTCTTGTCATTGCTTGTGTGCACTGTGCTTCAATTCCCACTTTCTTGGTGAAGGGTAGCAAAGATGGGCTCGGTCCCCTTGAGAAGCTGGAGGCTGTTCGCAAAAAGATGAAGTCTATGAATGAGTTGCATGTGGTTGATGGTGGTGATCACTCCTTCAAGATTGGTAAGAAATACCTGCAAACAATCGGATCAACACAAGATGAAGTTGAAGTTCTTGCTGTTGAGGCGATTGCAGATTTTGTTTTTCAGGTCTCTCTGAGAAAGGTGACACCTTAGCTGCATTGGAGTTTTTGAGTGTACAACTAAGAACCGTGCACTTTTTGTAGGGCCTGTGATGTGACATACCGTCAAGGTCATGGTGATGGGGTTTTTGGGGACTTCTACTAGGCTATCTGTAGATATAGTTGCTTGCTACTTAAACTCAGTTTTGCAGCAGACATATAGGCATGGGGTAAATGGGAAACCTTCACTTTGATCATCATCAATGTCAAAATCTGCTTATGCATGATGGGACAAAATCGTTTCTTAAAGCAAAAATGTGGTTCCCATTTATTTCGAATGCCCAACTGAAAAAATTCCATGTTTCTTTACATGGATAATCTGATTTGCTCCTGTAACCCAAATGCCCTCTGAAAAATCCATATTTCTTTAAAAACTACCATGTCCATGTTGATATTGAAATTCTCTACTACCTGTTTCTGCATAACAAAGTGGTTCGCCATTCGCTGTGTTGAAAGAGTAGATTGGAACCAAATTCTTTACTACTTAATACTTATCCATTTATTTGAGGTTTTCGAAAAACTGTCCACTGGTAAGATTCTATATGCTTTATGTTGGATAATATTACGTCCATAGTGGTTATTCTGGGTGCTTGAAAGTTTAGATGACACGGAGTACTTATTCGGAGTCTTTTTAAAGAATCTGTCCATACCTAAAAGGATGCAACTCTCGAGAAAACACAAGGAGCACATTAAATTCAATGAAAGTGTCGTTTCAGAACGATATGCTGATCAGCAAGGCATTGCTAGGTGAAGTAGTTGGAGTAATCAAACTTGACTATAACTATACACAAGCTCTGAATAAAACATCAGTCCAGACAAAGATTTTGTTAATAACTCAGCAATCAGCATTGAAATATCTTAACATTGGTTAACATCTCGAAGACTGTGTAATACTTCTTAAAGACTTATTCAATTATTGAAAAATTATGAAAAGAAGTAATTTATTCATTAAAAATCATTAAAAGCAGTATTAAAATAGTTTTTATCGTAAAACACTATAATTTTTAAAAAAATTTATAATTTTCAAGTTATTAACGTGGACCTTAACTATGTTCAAAGTATATGTGTTAAGACTATAGCTTTAGGTATAATACATAAAACACTTAAAACATTTGCATTGACACACAATCTATACCATTTAGAAATCTTCGAGTTTTCAGTGTTGATGGCTCTTTTAATTTATTGCTTAATTTGTATGTTTCTACTATATGAATATGATGGGTAGCTAGGCAGCTTCACGTGATCTTTTATTATTAATTCTTAATCTTAATTCTGCGATTTGCAAACCCCAATAGGAAAACGAGAACACGAAAAATTAAAAACGTCAAGCCATATTCTTTTCCCTAGCCAGCTTATATCTTTTTTAGCAGCCTTTGGTCTCTGCTTTGCTCTGACAATCATAAGGGCTATGGCCAGACGTTCGTCCATACTTGTTGAATTGGTTTTGGGCCATTGTGTTGTTCGAGTAATGGGCTTGTCCTCTGAGCATAACTTTTAATATGGCCCACTGTTTTCGATTTCTTGGCCCATGAGCCATAGCCGCCACCGATGTAGTTGTTTCGGCTGCATTAGCTGATGGCACGTATTGGTAACTCTTTGGATGAGGCAGCCATTGCAACAAAAGCAATGGCTTAGGGGTTTTCTCGCATGGAAATTATTTATGGATACTTGATGGTGAAAAAATACTTAGGCAAGGAGTGAGTAGGATTTCTTCTCTTTCACCATATCTGAACCCTTTGAATATATATGCTTTAGCAATTAATGTGCACCAAAACATTTCTACTAGTATAATACTGAAGGGTTCAGAATTCCATGGAATTGAGCTTTGGCTGTATTTATTTAGCCCCAAAATATTTTAGAAGGGTTCAGAATTCCATCATCTCAACCCTTTGACTATGCTCTATGTTGATACCTATTTCGTAATCTATTCCTAAGAAAGAGAATCAAGGAGAAGACTGCAAAGCTGTAGGAAGTTGTCGAAGGGTTGCAGACTTGTCATCAAGGGTTCGAGGAGGAGTTGCAGAAGGCTGTCAAGGAGTTGGGGAGGAAGTCCCTTTTTCTCCGATGGCACTTTAACTGCAGAGAAACACCTGCGAGCTGTTTCATTGATTGCTCTCAATCAGCCAATCGTCTGTAGCTAAAGGCTCTAAGCCGTTTGTTTTGGACTCAATTTAGTATGTGTGAATTGTATCATACACCTGATTTTGCTTTTCTACCCATTTGACCATCACCAGTATGTTACTAGTTTTTATTTTATAGTCATTTGCCAAAATCAGAAAATAGATTTTAGTTCATGATCGTGGAAATCTTTGAACTGAATAATATGATAAATATATGAAAATCAAAAGAATAAATATTGATGAGTAATATAATATCATGCATGTGCGGGCATGGAGTTATTACACTAGGCGTGGAGTTATTACTACTTCTCTATCTGGTTCTCTATGAGGTCACTTGGCGAGTGCGGGCATGCAGTGTTTGATGCAAAAATATTGCGTGAAAAGCAAGTGGGATTACTTTAATTTGTAACAAAATCTATCACTCATGGCATCTGCTTTTGCGCTTTATGGGCCAAAAATAATTTCCGTAAATGTGATGGCCTAATCCTTATAAGGAATAGGTTTCGGAATGTATTCTGCATCCTTTATAATTATCGTTCGTACATATATTTGTCACAGAAAATGTAGATAATAGATAGGAATCATATTGTCTACCGCAAAACCCATGCCTTGGCTATTTTAAAGAATCTTATTATTAAGAACATTGCACATATATATAGTTCGTGGCCAAAGGACATCTTAAGTGGGATGCAGCTGTTATGTTCGGCTTTGAGTGCTCACTTCTACTTTCATGAAAAGATAATATGTACGATATCGTCATCTTTAACTTCAGTTACATGGTATTGACGTACAAAATGTCTTTTTGTTATCCTAAATTGTAAGAAATTGCATTGGAATAAGGTAACTAATTAACTCTTCATTTAAGTTTGTTAACAGCTGGATTAGATCCATTGTGGCCCCAGGACTGCACTTTCATAAAGTTGATCAACGTATCCAGCGTTCTGGTCATGACTTGAAAAATATTATGTAACGTATATATGTAGTTTGGTCTTTCAAGATGTATGTATTCGTTGTCGATCATAAGTATGCATGCAATTGCTGATATGATTAAAAATTTATGAGCAATAGGAAGAAAACTAAAAGAGAGCTCAAGCTTCTGCACAGAAATTTTTATTATGTTATAGGTTCCTCTCTGGACATATGCATGGTATGGAACGAAATACGGTGAAACACTTTGTACTTCTGGATATATGCATTGACATGAGTGGCTTTGCCTGAGAGATCCTACTTGATGAATCCAAGTAAAAAATCAAGTACATATATGCTGGTTGTTTTAATTATATTTGTGCCAATTGACAGCAGAATTTCAAGGTGATCCCCTTCTTGGAAACAGGCAACTCTGCTGTAGCGACGAGCGGTGAGCAGGGCCAAGAGTTTTGTAAAATTTTGATGTATGTTCTTCAGTATTTACATGACTAGAAAGAACTGCAATGCTATTTCCTTTTGGATTTTTGTAAAATTTTGATGTTCTTTTCAGTACTTACAATGCTAGCAGGAAAAGTGGTGCATGCAGCCCATTCATTCATGACTTTTCAAGAAGTGTTATAGATTCCTCCGCCAAGTTAATTTTTTTAGCCAAAACTTTGGCAATTATGGATTTACGCAATCTCTTCGGGTAAACTTATGACAGTTCCTCGACGCATAGAAAATTTTTTGTTACTAACGAGGTGATTTCGATGATCATGTTGTTGGAGATCATAAGCTATACGGCTATATTCGAATTGCAGACATACTTCGAAAACAACTTCTCGGTAAAGCTTGCTTGCTAGACATTGTATTCATGAAGAAGATGCACAGCACAATAATCTTTATAACAAACGCATTATTTATTTATTTATTTATTAGCTAGATACGTAGAACATACATTATTTAACTAATTAGGACACACCATGGCTTGGCGCTTATTCTATATTGACCATACGGTCGTATTTTATATAGCGCAAGCGAGGGATCTTTCATATCCATCTCCCACAACTTCTCCTTTTAGTTCTGCAGAGCACCAAAAACAAATGTTAGAAAAGTGCTTGAATGATAAACGCTTATTTGGAGGAGTTCAAAGCATGCATACATATAGAATGGCATTTAATTAACTCCAAGATTGTTAGCAACACTCGCCTTTCTTTTTCCGCAGTTTTCATCATCGCTCTCGCTCTCACTGCTGCTGCTATCACCAGAAATACCGTCCTTGATCCTCTGGAATAGACCCTTCTTCTTGCGCTCACCCCTCTGCTTGGTCCTTCCTTGGCATGCTGATGATGCTGCCATTCCGGCAGATGGATGAGTCTGGATTTGGCCATAGCCACAGGCCTTGTTTTGGTCAATGCAGTGGTTTGGATTGGGAGTTCGGGTTTTTGTGTGACAGTGAGCAGTCTGGGTTTTGGCTATTCCCTCCTCCGTGTAGTAGCCCTCAGTTTTGCTGGAGCATTGAGTCTGCTCCATGGTGTGGTGAGTTCCATGGTTTTTGGTTTCACCAGAAGACTTGAATGCCCAGCTAGCCACCTCGGATACCTTCTGGCCCAATGAGCTGTCATGGTGTCCTTGGTTGCATGCTGTCTCAGTTGGTTTGCAGCATTGCATTGAGGCCATGGTGATGATGAGGGGAAGATGATGTGAGTTCTCTTGGGACTTCTTTGTGCTTGCTTGGTGATGGAAGACAGCATTGGGACCAAATATATAGGCAAAGAAGTGAATGGGATTTTGTCATATCAATCAGCTTTATAGCATTTATTCCCAGTCCAGAAGAAACCGGTATCTATATTCGGATTATGACTGGGAAAGCAAATTCTAGCATAGGCACACTAGCCTTATTTATTTTCCAATCGAAAGAAATTTGTCTTTGGCGCACTGAAATCGTAAAATTGGAATCTAATACCTTTCTCATAAGAGAACCTTAGCGAAGAGAGAATTCATTATTGGATTCACAGACGTAAAATGTCTTGTGGCTTGTGTACAGAGAGTTGAGAATTTGCTAGAATCGAAAAGCCTAGACTCTTGATATCGGCTTGTGCTTCCATTATGAGCTCCAAATTAAGAAATTCCGAAGTTTGAATGATCACTTAAACCACTCTTGCACTAGCTATCAAATATTGAAGGATTAATGTTACATTGGTTGACAGTGTAAGACTCCTAATGAGTTCAATTTAGTAGGATTTTAAACTGTTTTTTCAAAGTCTGATCACTGGATTTCCAACTAGTAAAAACTCTCACATTTTCGTTTTCAAGTTCTAACAGGAATCTTGAATATAAAAGCTTTGTTATTCCACCTTTTTGCGCCTTATTTGATGTGGTGAGGGGAGTTTATTTATTTATTTTTTAGTCATGCTCTAGATATATTTGTTACATATATAAGGTCGATGAAAATGAGCAACTTGGGCAACTTTGGTTATACTTTACATATGAATATTTACGATTTTCAAGAGCATATTTCTTAAATGTCTATGGCTCTTCTACAATTAGACGTTCTATTGGTTTAATTATCAATATTATAGAATTATATTGACGCAATTGAGAACGGGATAAGGTTAATCAAATATGTTAATTATGAAAATATCAGACAATTTTTATAATCATTTTTTAGAATACTTGAAAAACGTACGTTCTACCAGTAATTCGTTGAATATCGAAAAACTATCAAGTTATTAGGCTTTAAAATGGGTTGATTCAGGCATAAATGTCAAACAATGGAAAAGGAAATTCACACCAATCTATCATTAATTCATTAAAAAAAAATCTCTATTAAAAAATTATTCATTCGATACTTTATTTGTATTAAACTAATCTTTAACATCTAGGAGGAAAAATTTTTCAAATAGAAAATCTAAATTTTCTTAAAATCTAACCTATTTAAAAACTAAGAAAAATAAATAAACATATAAAATATTACCTAAACCAATTAATTTCAATTTCTTTCTTTTCTTGCCATGGATCATATATGCATTGATAAAGTGCCGCGAATCCCAAGTCAATACTCAAAGACTTAGGATACAAGTTTATAGGATGTACAAAAGAAAAGTATAGATCCATAATTTTTTTTTCAATTTTACACTGATATTTAGCTAAAATAATACACATAAAACTTTAATACATAATTAGTTTTAAGAGTAGTTGTAGGAAGCAGTATTATAGAAATGTCATCCGATGACACTTCACTGACTCGAATCCATCACTTTTTTAGCTCTGATATCAACTATCAGACATGGGTTATCATTCCTTATAAAATCAATTGATGTTAGGAGAGCACAATTCACATCTTTTATGGTATTCGACATCGCATCTATAGGCATATTCTAGTAGTAGTTGCATCTAGTAGTAGTTGCATGGAGTGATATTGTGAAAATTCTCCAACACATATAAACAAAAAATAAGTAGTACTATGCAATAACTTATATGTACTTTCGGATTCCATCAAACATCAAATAGCTTTTAAAGTTTTAAAAACTATTATTAAATAATCTACCATCAAAATGTTAAACAAATTAAAGGATAGATTATTAAATAAGAATTAGCTAGCTTTGATTCTTTAAATATCCATATATATGTGATCAGAATCCTATTAAAAAAGAAAAAGAACTAGTCTCTTTCTCTCCAGCCAGATAGAACGGACAAAAGTTAAAGTTGGATTTACACATCTGAATCGTCTTTATCACTTGTGTTTATGCACTAGCTGGGGTTATAAAAGGGCCTTGACTCGACCCCTTGTAGTTTTCGTATTGGCTTTGTTCACATTTGGAATCCGCTCGGAAGGCACTGAGAAACAGAAGCGAAACGAAACTCACAGAAAACGCCAGTTTCTCTACTCATTCCTGTAAAATATTATCAAATCATTTCTTTGATGCAAAATTGAGGACACATAATGGAAGAAAACAAAACATACGTTGAAGATGGGACAAGCAAGTCATACCTAAAAAAAAGGTAAATTTTAACAAAATTTAATAAATGGACGTAGATTTGAATCCCTCGATATCTGTCTATGTTAAACTTAATAGATTTTTAATTATTTTTATAATTTTAATTTTAATTTATGAGTAGCTTTTAATATTTATATTTTGTTATTGGTATATAAATTAACGATTTTCTTGTAATTTATAAGCAATCCAGGCGCGCACAGACGTCGTATTCACATCCTAAGAAATGGAGTCAACGAAGACCAGCGATAACTACAAGTCAACCCAGGGTACGTGCGATCAGTCGCACCAGTCATTCCATTTTTCCATGAACCCCACTTTGCAAAATATATATTTTAATACTCCGTTAAAAAGTTGCCATTCCTCTACAGCGTTTCGATTGTTATCCCGTGTTTCAGAATACTTTTACTATCTCTCTTTCTCTCACCCTTGATTTCCTCAAGTACTTATTTGTATCTTCATGGCTATTTCTAGTTCAAGTTAGCTGCCATACTTAACTGAGAGCGTGGTTGCTCTCATTTTGTGATTTAATACACTTAGCCAGGATATTGAAAAGCAAGGAGCACCATGAGTATCACCGACAAGTCTGATGAAGGTTTTGTATTTTTTCATGACTTTTGTTGCCTTTCTTCATTTGTTTCCTGTTTCTCGGATTCATTTTCTTGCATATTGCAGTTTCAGTTTGGATCTTCTTTTGTTTTAAAGCAAAAGACAATTAAACTTAACTTGTTAATTCTTTTCTTGGTCGCAGAAGTAAGCAGTATTGAGTGGGAATTCATAAACATGACAGAACAAGAAGAAGACCTGATATACAGAATGTACAGACTGATTGGAGACAGGTAAGAAATTTTTCTTCAATATTAATTAAGCTTCTTCCTAATCTCTGTCACCACTGTATATTAATTTAAACTGATGTGAAACTTTTTCTACAAATCCAAATTTCGATAAAGATTTCTGTTCATATTTTTGTACAACCTCTTGTGAATTTCTTGGGGATTAGTCGGTGGTTTTCAGCGAAGGACTTCGAAACTTATGCATGTTGCTTGAGGACATTAAGCTACATATATATATTCAAATTATGTATGTTAAACCATATATACGAGATGCGATGAATTCAAGCATCTTTGTGCTTATACGACGTTTGCATGAGAGACACATAGAGGGAGAGAAATTACCAGAAATTGAGAACAGGAGAGTTTTGAGTGCTATAAAAGAAGAAACATTTTCATGAAGTAGAAAGCTAGATGGAGAAGAATAATTGACTGGTTGCACGCTCTTCGGCCTGCAACAGGTAAAAAAGTAAGCGCATGCTATACAGTAATAGTGTTGACAAAATCACAAGCAGTGCAGTATTTCTCTGCAATTAATTGATTCATTATAGTATGGTGACCACGATCAATCTTTCAGGGACTACTAATATCTAATATTTAGACCTATATATAGTTTTAGTGATATATAGCTCTTTGGGCACTATAAAGATGACAATCAAAAAGACATTTAGCAACTATCTTCAATTAATGTGGATAAAAAGGCTTTGAGCTAGAAGTGCTTCGTGTGTGTTTTTTTTAGGCCATTTGCCTTCTCTTTCAGCTTTTTTTTTTTTTTTTTTTTTTTTTTGATGNTTTTTTTTTTTTTTTTTTTTTTTTGTCATGCTTTCCTAGTTTATAAATCTTGAAATGCTATTCAGGACAAAAAGGTTTTAAAAATGAAAAAGGAAAAACAGCCCGAAATGGATGCGTTGTCATTCTTCTTTATATATATATATATATATATATTTATATAGCCATCCCATCCATCTAGAACACATTTTATTAATAAACAATCAACATACTGATGCGGCAATAGTGATATATAATTCAGCAAAGAACCGCTGCGGTCCTGAGCTTGAGAGATTCCCCCAAAAAGGGTTAGCCCCACAAAAATTTTCCAACTATAATCATAAAAGCGAGAACTTTATATCGTTTAGAGTCTTTGATTTAGTTATTACAAATATTGTATCAGCTTTTACGATGAATGTTGTTGGATAATCAATATGAGCGTCATTGGCCAAAATCATTTTCATTTAGCTATAAAATTGTATCAAATGAGAGTTTAATTAATTTAGTTAGAAGTACTAGCTAGCTTCTAACTGAATCAAAAACTTTTATGTGATTTCAACAGGTGGGATTTGATTGCTGGGCGGATACCAGGGCGTAGAGCAGACGAAATAGAGAGGTTTTGGATAATGAGAAATAGTCGAATGTTTGCTGAAAAAAGAAAAGAGCATCATGAGGCTTCATCAGGCCAAAAATTCGTAACAGTTTAACTCGTAATTGGCTCCACATATTAGCCTGCAGATTAGTTTTCATCTTCGTTTTTGTTGCTTTGCAAATATGTTTCATATCATCCTTTCTGGATTTCCTTGTTATGCTAATCGCACTTCAGTTTTATTTATATAGTTTCTAATGCTTTTAAATTCCTTCTAAGGACAACATTCATTATATATGTGAAAGTGAAATCTTGATTCAGTCGCATTTGGACCCATTTATGCTGTTTCGAGCCACAGTAGAAAGGATAGGTTGATGCATGGGCATATAAGAATTGAACTAGCTCTCCTAGGGAACTGGGCCATGGCTTCCTTTTTGGGCGATACAGCCTATGAAAAACTGCATCCGTTTCAGCCTTCGGTTATGCAAATTACTTATTTTTCATGAAGGATCAGTCTAATTTATAATAAAATCGTGCTTATTAATTAATGTGCGAAAAAACGTTCAAGAATATTTCTCATGGATGGGAACAAACAAATGAAAAACGACGAGAATCTTAAAAACGTGCTTGCTCGAGGTTAAATTCTAATTGGACACTGCACGCAAGCCTGCAACTGGGTTCCATTATATTTACATCTCTCGAACAACGTGCATAAATCTTTCTACTATATTAACTATTTTTAACGGGTGAGTGCAAGCAATTTGAGTCATCTGGGTTACCTAACCTAACTACATTAACTCATAAAAAAATATTATATTTGTATCATAGATAATAAGTCACATGTTTATTTATAACTTAGAAGTTAGAAAATAGGCATTTGGGACCTTTAAACAAAAAGATCAGACCGCTTAGAGTATACCACGTCAGATGATGAAACCAGTCGAGGGTGGTTTCTGATGAATTTCTAAAATGTTGAGGGGCTTAGGGGTCAAAATGTCAAACTTTTTTACAATGGAAAAATTCACAAAACTCAGGTGTAGTTTTGATATTAGCCCAATTTACTGAACATAACAATGTCATCAATTTAGACAGGCTAACCGTGAGAAGCATATAAGGCAATTCGAGCCCAAAGTTTAATAAAGCCCACAAATAGTAGGCCCAGTAGAGAATAGGTCCTCGGCTTGACTCTTTCCAAGTCTACAAGTCGTCGGCCTTAGCCCCACAATAATTATACGCGCACCCAATAACTCAGATTCATCATTTAATCTACCCATTGAAAAGATTAATACAAAATATATATAGTAAAAAAAAAGTTCGTAAGACAAAAATTTGAGTTGCATCACCTGTCCTATCAAAGAGTTAGGTGGAATAAATAAAATCATCTTAATAAAAAATTTAGAGGATTTTCATAATCATTTTATTCACTAATCGTGACCGATATCATTTTATTGATTTGTGATCACTATATAATAATGAGTCACTTATATTGTATGCATCCAAATTTAATAGTGCGATCCAAAAAATGATGTCTAATATGATATGTTTAAGTCCCATAATGATAAAATAATTTTAATATTTGTATCACATGAAAAGTTCTTACCTTCACCTATATGTTAGTTACCGACCCATTTTAGTTTACCCATATAAAAGTAAATTAACACAAATCCTCTTTTCGTTAAAGCATGTAGGCATAAAACAACAGAATTCATCAGCCTTTTTTATTAAATACTGTTGAGAACAGAAGCACCTGAATAATGAAACTTATTAAAGGAGAAGGTAAAACTCATAATTGATGTAAATGTTGAGCGTGGTCAAGACTAAAATTCAAAAGAATACACAGTGGTTATCGTGTCTTTGAAAGGGTATTTGGTCACTCATAGCTATAAGAAACAGAGGCATGGATTGTGCATACGGCTTTTCAAGTTCATTTTTTCCACAAAAACGCGGTTGTTAAATTTGTTGGGCAAAAGACAATGGATTTCTGAAGTTAATTAATTATGTGTTGACCCAAACGTAGTCTTCAAACTGGGTTGATGCTGCTTTCTCCAACGACCCATGGTAGTATCGATAGCGAAAACATAATTTATAACTGTTTCTTCTTCTTATTCTAAATTCATAGGTGGAGTTGATCGTTGGTTCTTCTGCTACTGACCATATTGAGGAATATTTTCAGAGAGAATCCATCTAGATATAATTTAAGCGATTCCACATGAAACTTTGGATGCTTAAATCATAATTAAGCACTTATTTGACTGGGTCTAACTTGAAAAGTTTCTAAAGACAACTAAAAGTTATGGAGCCTTACCCACATGGCAGTCTATGTAGACAAGTTTACATTGACACAAAGTGGACATGAGTGCAAAACAGCGAACGCGGAATAAGCTTTGAAATTTCTTGGTCCACTCACTTACCTACCTTTCTCTGAATTTTTTTTTTATCTTTTTAAGTTTTTTCTCTCCATCACAATCATCACGCTGCTAAGGAAGATAAGTGAGAGGGTAAGAGACCTTTTAGAAGTGTTTAAGAAGGAAGAATTGGTCAACCTTTGAACCTCCACACTCTCTCACTCTCACTCTCTACTTCTCAATATGACCAAAGACCAGTCTATGCTGAAAAACTCGTTTTCTTTGGTCAAACTTTAAACTTTCACTTCCTTTAAATACCAAAGCACCACTTTTGCTCTTTAAAACTAACATAGCTTCACTACCCAGAAAGAACAAAGAAACAAGTTCCACTTTTTAATCTCCTCCCGCAAAGTCTCCTATATAGATACAGCATTTGTTCTGGCTCATAATTCAATGATTTTCGCTTCTTACAGCTGACAATTATTAGTTCTGCCAGCTCTTTGGCTTCTACTGCTGCTGCTCATTTGCAAAAAGTTGCAGTCAGACGCTGGTAGCCGAAGACGCTGATCAGTGAAAGTTTGAAGTTTGACCAAAGAAAATGGAGAATGGATTGAGCTGGGAGCCGAAGACGCTGATCAGTGAGCTGATTGAAGGGATGAAGCTAGCGAAACAGTTGAGAGACCAGTTGTGTACAACATCTTCAGCAGACGCAAGTGAGGAATTAGTTCAGAAGATATTATCTTCTTATGAGAAGGCTCTTTTGATTCTCAAGTGGAGTGGCTCAGCTGGAAAGGCACGAGCTCAAGCTTTGGTATCACTACCAGGTGTGCCAGAGTCTCCAATATCCATCAATGGAAGTCCTCGGAGCGAGGATGCTGATGGGGCTTTTAAGGATAATCAGGATCAACAAGATAGCTCAAAGAAGAGGTGAAATTTTTTACTCCAAAGTGATAGCATATGCTGCAAAATTTTGGATTATTTAATACTAATGTTGTCCCTTTTACAAATTGTGGCTGCAGAAAGACACTGCCTAGATGGACAGATAAAGTGAGAGTTAGCTTTGAGAGTGGGCTCGAAGGACCCCACGAAGATGGCTACAGCTGGAGAAAATATGGGCAGAAAGATATCCTCGGAGCCAAATATCCCAGGTAATTAAAAGTCTTTTCTAGTTGAATGCACAAACTGACATGTTAAAAGCGTACTTAATGTACTTTATGTTGCAGTAATTGAACCACCTTTTAACTAAGAGGTCTAATTCTGACTTTGTTCTCAATTTGCAGAAGCTATTACAGATGCACCTATAGAAACACACACAATTGTTGGGCTACAAAGCAAGTGCAAAGATCAGACGAAGACCCCACCATATTTGAGGTTACATACAGAGGAACACATACTTGCTTGCATGGCAACAACCAACCAGTTCCACCACCAGCCTCACCAGAAAAACAAGAACAAAGACACCACCACGATACTAATAATCATGACCAACCCCAATCACAAATCCTTTTAAACTTAAGAAGTGGCCTAAGCATAAAAAATGATAATGGCTTTGATAATATGGAGATGCCATCTCCTTTCTCTTTTCCTTCAACATCATCATTCGGATGCGCAAAGAGCAATAACCATTGCTTTTCCCCTCCAATGCTTGATGAGAACAATTTCTTAGGTGGTTTTTCTTCCTCATTTGCATATCCAGCCACACCTGAATCAAATTATTTTCTCATTTCACCTAACCAAATGAACAACTTTGGAGATGCTCACAATGTGCAGCCTGCAGAATCTGATCTCTCTGAGCTATTATCGGCCAACAATTCAGCTGCCAATTCTCCAATTTTCAACTTGGATTTCTCACTCGATGGTGCAGAAATTGATCCGAACTTTCAATTTGGAAACTCGGGATTTTCCTTTTAGTATTTCAATAAAAAAACAATCAGAATAAAGATAAAACTGGAACTCAGGTTACGTTTTGCTTCAGTAGTTAGCAGCAACTGCTAATCGCAGCGTGTATTATAATAGTTACCAGACAAAAGCTAATATAAGGTAGAGATTGGTTTTTTTTTTCCTCAGTGATTTCGTTTTCCAGTTTGTTTATGAAGAGCAGTTGTAACCAAATTGGATATGCAAATGATGAGTTGCTTTTGGCAAACGAGTGAAGCAATACTCAGAACATGGGTAAGGGGTGTGGGATGGATTAGCTGCTTATTTAAGAGAAAAAAGATCATACAAGCCAAGGTTTTTAAGCACCTAGAAGCCAATATAGTAAAACTCACGTCATAAAGTAAATGAAAGAAGAATGCACAGCCAGATTGTATTGTATACATCAATTTATTAGCATTAGATGTTGCAGAGTTACAGAAAATCACGAAGAGAGATTTTACAACAATCACTGACAAAATTACAGAAACAACAAAGTGCATCCATGAAAACAAATTATACAGATATTTCTCCACCAACAGCCAAGCACTTTAAAATAGGAAAGAATTGTACAAAATGAGCCAATAACAAAGTTCTCAGCTGTAAAATGCAGACCGGTCAGCAATATCTTCGACGATGAGCGGAGGGTGACAGTTCCTGAAAAGAGAGCACAGGCAGGAGGCACAGCTGCACTCAAGAATTTAAAAAACAAAAACGGAAACGAGGACACGTAGTATTAAAATAAGGAGTTAGTGTGTTAGCAAAAGAATATAAACCTCTCCAGTAGGATCTGCAGCTAGATGGAAGGCTTCTCCTCTGCTGTGCTTTTTTTTGCATCTCTAGCTCTCCTAAGACCTTGTCTCAACCCCAACACAATGAACAAATTGGTAAGGGTGAGAAGCGACTCAGCCCCACCGTGCAACCAGTCAACATTAGACAAGGAAGTACCATAATGCACCTTCGCTGTCTCAAACACATAAGCAATAGTCACAATCGATAAACGAGGATAGGACATCTCTATCTAGTCTGATGAACGTGAATTAAGAGTGAATTAAGCTCAATGTTGAGAAGTTACCATAGATTCCGGCTGGGACTGCCCAACAAAGATGAGGATGTCAGACACCAAAAAAAAAAAAAAAAAAACCTTATTAGAGTGGAATCAAAGCTTCTGATAGCAATAAAAAAATTGAGAATAGTAGGAAAAATTCCTAGACTATTAGCTTTAGCTAAAGGGAAAGACTTCATACAGTAAAGAAGCATATGCTAGTCACTTATTTTCAATACAACAACGTATTGAACCAACAGAAAGTTCATTTTGAATGGTTCAATCATGAAGTGGAGTAAAGAGTTAATGCCTTCAAAGTTGGATTGCAGCATTTACTTTGTGTCCCCGTCTCTAACCAACAAAACGGTTTGAGGTAATTCTACCGACTCCATTGCTGACTATGAAGAAATTGCCAAGAACTACCCAAAATAGGGAATGAGAGAGATGAAGAAGAAAAATAATAAAAGCATAGTAACAGAGTTAAATAGAAACAAGAAAAGAAATTCATCTGACAGGCCACACCATTTAACATGAAACAAATGAGCAATAACAAAAGTTTCCAGATAATATCTATCAAACACAAGGGTCCCATATCCACTATTTTAATTTTAATACTCAAACTTGTGAGTTTTATTAGTTCTGAAGATTTTTTTTCCCTTATTTCGCACAAATTCATCTTTTTTTCTTAGTGCTATAAGACCTTTATAGGTATTTCTTTAAACTTCTTTCGTTCTTTCTTCATTAGATAGAACAATTGATATAATATCAAAGTTTTCTCAGTAAAAGATTCAAGGTTATAGAGTGTTTAGAATTTGGATTTACTAACTTTATGAATTCTAGATGTTCTACAACAAAAACGAAGGATCTTTCATGTTTAGGAGCTAATATTTACATAAGAAAATTGCCTAGACAGAACTTTTACAGAGTACTTGTGTGACTGATTCGATTTTGACTTTAAAGTTGGTCTTTTTATATATTAAATTAGACATTTTAAAGATTGGATTAAAACCTGTTTCACTAGAACTTCTTTATAATGAATTTTGAAGTTATCCGTAATATGCTGAAGTTTATGCATTCATCATGACAGGAACTATACATAGTTTCTGACTCTAATCAACTACATCGTCTTAATTGATTAAAAAAAAAAAAAAAAAACAAATGAATAAATAAAGTACCCAAAAGGAAACTTTTCTCGAAACCGGAAATATCTTCTTCACTTTCCCAGGAAAGAAGCACAAGACTATTAAACTTCCATAGAAGATAAAATCATGTACTATAAAAACAGGTAACTTTGTAATGCCAATCGAGAAAATTAGAGAAAGAAAGTTGGCGAAGGAAACTCACTGGTGGCCCCAACAAAGGCGAGCAAGAAGTAGAAACCAAAGAGAGTGAGCTTTGGAGCAGACTTGGATTTAGTAATGAAATACAGGAAACCAAGGTAGGGAAACAAAGAGACTGCAAACAGCTGTGAAGCTACGCTCTCTGAGTCAATGTTGGGTGCCCATGGATCAACTGGGAGTAACCACCCACGTATTTTATAATTATATCCTCTCCTCAGCTTGCCAATGAGTCTTCTCTCTGTGTAGCACTTGGAATCTTTGGTTAATCTACATGGTTTTGTTTGAGGATTTAGCAAGAAAGAAGAAGTGGCTAGAAAGGTGGCAGAAATGAAAGAAGTGGATGCTGCTTTCCACTGAGGTTGCAAACAACTGATCACCATGGCTTGTGTTGTGTTGCTGTTCTCTATCAGGACTCAGGAGCTATGCGTTTTTGTGTTGTATGTGGTGGTAAGGGAGGTGAGGCTCAGGGGTTAAACAGCAAAGCAAACGGCGTCGTTTAGGCCTTCCAATTTTCGGTGAGCGTATAAACACGTCGTAGCTTTCGTGTTATCGCGTATGACAACTCGTTTAATTAATTCTATTCAACATGATATTTCACTTTTAACAACCTGACGTTCATGTTTAAAATTACTAAATTATATCACCGACATTCCCTGATTTTTCAGTTAATTAATACCTCAATTTAGGTATTTGCCTAAAATGAAGACACTAAAAAGAGCCAAAGATGACAGTTGCCCTCGACAATATTCAGGAGCAGCAATCTGTTCATTCGAAACTACTTGGCCTTCTTTCATCCTCATGTACCATTGCTCTGATCATTGTATGTGCTAGTTGCCCAACATTTGCCAGGTTACACATTTCTCTTCACAAAATTAACAAATAGAGCAAGATAAATCACCATCGAACTTTGCCAATTGGAAAACTACAGGCACGGAGAGAAGCAAAAAGGGAGAATTGATAAACGACATCATGGCAGGCTAATTTGGGTCACTACATTTTTCCAATTAGTAGGCTTAACATTAAGGATTGCTAAACTAAGATCACAACTTGAAGTCCATATTTAATAAAAATGGAACAGATTTTCCGCAATTACTCAAAACTCAGTATATGATAAGAACTATATGTTTTCTAACAAAAGGACTTGGCTCCTAATAGCAGCCAAAAGGAAATAATGCACATGCTAAGAAGTGGGTTCCAATGCAGCCTGTTCATGCCAAACACCATTCAAGTTAGATTGCCACAACCTCACCATCCCATCACTTCCCGTAGTTGCCAAGGTCATTCCACTCATGTCCCATTCCATCTGCCACACCTGATCAGAATGAACATTTAAGTTTGTTTATTTCATCACTTCTCATAAATATGAAAGATACCAATGCAATCAGTCGAGGCACAATATAGAACATCCTATCTATCAGTTAAGTAAGTGGTCCACATTTATATGAATCATATTAAAGAAAAATTCTATTCAAAGAATGAAAATGTGCACCAAAAGAGACTTGAGAGTCAGAAAATATCCAAGATATTGGTGTTGATACCTCGCCTCCATGGCCATTAAGTGATGCCACCTTCTCTACAGAGAGCCTTCCATCCAAGTCAGGGTTTAATCCAACATGCCATATTGCAATGCCCTTCCGAGTTGAAACAGCTATCACCTCATATGGCCTATAAGAAACTAAGGCTTATTGTTATTTCATAAAATGAAACCAAATCATATTTCTTTCTGATTCTAACAAAAAAGCATGTGGACCAGTAATACAAGAAGCTATCTTCTGCAAACTTGACTACGAAACCAACATCCCCCATAAGCAACCCATGGGCCATACGGCATCCAAAGGTTTGCCCCCTTTTAGTTGCTTGTGTAATATGCATATTCATTATCAAAAAGAAAATCTCTCACCGGCCAATGTTCGGTGCCCATGCAACAGCATAAACGTGATCACCCTTGTCCTCAGGTAAAGCTAACTCTGCTACTGGTAGCCATCTATTATGAGCCCGATCAAATTCCCACACCTGTAGAAATTTATCATGATTTAGCTCATCGCTTATTCCCTAATTATTCTAGAAACCACTTAGAACATAATGCAGAAAAAAAACTTCTAATTCTTCTCCAGAATTGCTCCATCTTCAATATCTCATCAAGTTCAATAGAATTTTTAGAAATGAAATACTTGATTTGACACATAGAAGATGCTATTTTCCGGGCTGAATTGTCACCATTCCACACCCTGACCATTACCAAAACCAAGAATTTAGCAACAAGACATACATAATCTAGCACACCTTACAGGAATTCAGTTGTGGCGTATTTGCATTGAAACCTATAACAAAGCTTGATTCCTGGCTTCCACCCTTCAACGGATTCCAAGAAATAGATGCCGATGTGCAAGAAGCTCTTGCAAATGTAGCAACCGAATCAATAACATTCTGGAATTCAGCCTGCAAAAATAATAAATAAATATATTTATTAAAAAAAAATAAAAAGAAGAAGAAGAAGAAGAAGAAGAAGAAGAGAAGAGATAGATAATGAAGAAAGCCATATAAGAGGTCATGAAAACAAGACATCCTATTAATGCATTTCCTGATCACCCAAAACTTAGTTTCATCAGCATTTCAGCAAATCAGGGTTAATAAAACTACGAAGTCAAATGAGAAAAAACTGATCGCCTGTAATTGCCAATTTTTCAGTTCCAAGGGATCTAGGAGCTCATAGACTTTAATATGGCCATCAGAGTAAGCAGCAACCTGCAAAATTAAATAAAAACAATGAACCATGCGCATCCATATTCATTTTGGGAAAATTTTAAAAATAACCAAAATTAAGACAGCAATTTGAAAATAATCATGATTTAAAAAAAAAAATTAGATGCCACAAAAACTAACTGAAAGACTGATAGACCTATTGATCTTTTTAGCTGTCAAACACTAAGGACTGACAGGTCAAGTGTCAGAGACCGAAAGCAAAAGAAAAAAAAAATTATCGATCTGTCATCGTGGTTATGGCAACTATATATTTTTTTAAAACATGGTTATTTTTCAAATTGCACCCTTAAATTGTTTTTTAGAATTTCACACTCATTTTCCCAAACAATTTATACATCATAGGAAACAATATCAACTGCGCAGGCACAAAAAGCTACACAGACACCACACAGCTTAACTCACAAAAACGACATATTAAAGCTCACCATTTTCAAGCTCGTTGATGATACTCCAAATTGAACATCTAAAACTTGAGTTGCATTGCTTTTAAAGCTCTTGCACAGCTTCCACTGAAGAGGCTGCGCGTCTTAATATTAACGAAATCCTATTAATACATTAAATAAAACACGAAAATAAAAGAAAAATAATAATAATCTGAAAAAAAAAATTACCTTCTACAACCTCTTCCCACAACAACAGACTTCCATCCCCGCAAATGCAGGCAATCGCATCACCGTAATTGGGTGGGACCCAAACAACCTTTACAATACCACCGTTATGTACCTAAACCAAAAAAAAAAAAAGAAATAAAGAAACAAAATTTAGAAATAAAAATTGGCAATGCAAGGGCTAATGTTAGAGGAGTTACTGAATGCTAACCCTAGTTTTTGAGGTGCAGCTGAAAGAGGAAGAAGCAGGGTCACGTGAGTCGAAGATGGAGAGCGTTCCGTCGATTGAGCCAGTCGCCAGCCTCTGGCCGCAGTAGTTCCAGCACGAGCATACTGTGTCTTTATCAAGTGTTGCTATTTGTTTCTCCATGTCCGTACACTCGGAGGAACTCTTGTCTTGCTCTGAGTCTCACTCTCAGCGAAGACAAAAAGGCTACCAAACCCCCTCTTCCCTCTTTAGAATTTTGCTGGACTAAAGGCCCATATTTTGACCAGAGCCCTGGGCTTCAGAGTCTTATAGTTTATATGATAAAATTTATGAAAAAAAAAAATAAAATTAGTAAATAACTCTTTCTTTATTCCTAAATTACCCTTTGTATTATACTTGGGCTTGGTGTGAAAACATTCTTTTTTAAACGTGGGTGTCTGGGTCAACTTACATGTATCTCAACTAATCCCACAGGTCGGTTAATCGCTGGATTTATATCAAAGGGTATAGCCCCAAATGAATATACGTTAAAAAGATTTGAACCTTTGACTTAGAGAGGGCACAATTTGGTGTGAAAATGTCTTATATAGTTAGACAAATTAATAAATATAAGTTAATCTTTGTAATAGACTTAAGATTAGGTAAAAATTAAATATAATATGACAATAAAGTTCAATCATCATGGTTACTAGTGTGACGTTGACTCTTAACCCTTATATATCATCAATAATTCATTCGAGAGAAATATTATTTAAATGAGTGGAGGATAGTAAAGGAGAGAAAATATTCAAACAGTGTGATGATGTTTCTTATTCATACATATCATAAAAATCTACTATTAGTAGATAAGTATATGTAAACAACGATATATTTTGAATGCTTAATTATTGAGACCATATGATAGGACAATTGACAAGCAAAAATACTATGCATCCTAAAAAGATTACACTGGTTTGTGATTATTTCTAGGTCTTCCATGTCTGAACCACTTCTGCAAGTGATTTGGTAGACGACCCATCTTGGCTTAAAGCTTGTACAGCAGCATCCTTTAATTCTCTAATTTTGTTTCTTAACACTCTCCCTTTTTCCCCTTAATTTCATCAATTCCCTTGTATACATTGCTATATCTTCTTTCACAACCAACCCATTTTCATTCGGCTTCACTCTCCATGCCACCTTCAAATCATCTGTGAGGAGTACAGCATTCATCCTTCGCTCTGCATAAAGAGGCCATGCAATTAGGGGCACACCAT
>JANKKB010030106.1:4265-49441 GCA_026225775.1 Bursera palmeri
GTTATAATATTTAAAAAGATTAATAAAAGGTTATAATATTTTTAAAAAAAGTTAATAAATTAAAAAATGTTATAATATTTTTTTAAAAGGTAAAAAAATAAATAAAGTGCAAGAAATATGAAAATTCAAATTTTAGGATAACAATAATATATACTTATTATTATTATTATTTTATATATTTTTACATAGGGTAATTTGAAAATTTGATATTAATTCTAATTCCAGACTCTTTATAATCCAAACAACTTTCACAGGAATCAGATTCCAATTCAATATTATACCAAACAGGAGAAATAAATAGTCATTCCAATTCTGATTCCACTCCATTCTGATTCCTTAATTAGAAGAGTTTTAGTGTGTTTAGGATTGTTGTCGGAAAGTTAAAAGCTCATTCCTTGAGAGATTGCAACCTGAAAGAAAATATTCATGATCCCGTAACTTCAACCTTATGATCCCGCTGTTCACTTAAATTGCGGAGATCTCGAAGGATCTGAAGAGTATGACTGACTATCCTTGTTGAGGTGGCGGTGCAGCAGGATGCAAGTATGCCACTAAATTTCTTTTTATTTATTTTAATAGTTTTAATAATAAATTAAATATTTTTTAATATGATAATTTTGAACTAAATTAAATATTAATAAATTATTTATTTTTACAAAAATATGTATATTTTAGTATTTGTATTGAAAATGTGATTTTGAAAATCAAATTTATAAAACATGTTACATAATTTTTTGACCACACACAACAATTTTGAAAATCAATTTTACCAAACACCTATAATTTTTACTCAGAACATAGCTCCCTAACAAAAAAAAAGGGTTCACCGTTTAGGAAATAAAGATAAAGATAATCGATCGAAATGTTGCATTCGTTTGACTTTTGATTGTCTGAAAAATTTTAATGTCATAACCATTGTCCAACCTTAGTATCTGATAATCTGTTTGACTATGGAATGATGTCATCTGATAATGTTTGATAAGATATGTCGAGTGTCGAACTCTGTCTAACAATATCCGACAGAGGATTTTAAGCGCTTAATATGTCATGGTTTCAGAATTTTTAAAAATAAATCAAATTTAATAAGGTCCTTAATTTTTATCATTTTTGTAAGTACCCCCATCTATTTTTGTTAAAAAAATGTCTATTTATTGGCCTTCACTAATAATAATTACTTCTAAAAGCAATATATATTTTTATCCAAAAGCAATTTTTTTTATTTATTCAAAGCCGCGTCGACAGCTTGGCTTTCCGGTCGCTTCTTTCTGGAGACCAGCTACTCGAGTAGGTGACTTGGTAAACAAGCTACCTTCAGTGTCTATCAAATCTCTATCAATAATAGGCTGAAATGGTGACGTATAATATTATATTATTACTTATTCAATTTTTTTACATCCAATCTAATTTAAAATAAAAAATTCATACAGTCTAATACGATACACCAAACGACACTTTTAATTTTTATCATTTTACGTATTTTTTCAAGGTATTCATTATTATTAAAGTGAAACATTTGATAAAATAATATATTTCTTAAAAAAACTAAATTGAAATAATAAATTAAAATTATATTTAAAAATATAAAAAATTATATTTGATAATTCATCGTCATTAACCTTTTTCATTTAAAATGAATTTTAAGTCAAAATTATAAAGAAAATATTTAAATTAAGGATTAAATGAAAAATAATCAAATTCTAAGATGGGTTAAAAAATAATTGAATCTTAATTTTTTATTATCTAACCAACAGTGCACCAATAAGTTAACAATCCAACCAGATCTTAAGAGTCAATGGGTTCACAAGTTAACAATCCAACCAAATCTTAAGAGTCAATGGTTTGGCTCGTCAACTCGTAGAGGACGTGGGGACATTGGCCCTAACAGGGTTAAATACAGAATCATACTATCTAGCACTTTTATGCAATTCAATCCAGGCCAAATAGGCCCTGATGGTTTAATTATTTATAATTAAGTGATTATAATATTAATAATAAAATTTAAAAAAAAAATTGACTAAAATAACCCAAATTGAGGGAAACTTTGAGAAATAACCAATCTCTATGATTTCTTTGAAGCCTAACCGTTTCTAGTTTAAATTACCTCATTACCCTCATCTTCACATGTATAAAGGCCATATCGTCTCTCTCCAAAAACCCATTTCAGTTAAAATTTCAAACAGTTTTCATCTCAAACTCCCTCTCAAGTCCTCAAGGCATTTTGAATCCCATCGTTCTCCCTCTCATTTCACAATTGCCATCATCGACGAATGGATTGAAATAGACGAACGGATGCAAAAATTGAACCATGAGAACACCGACGATAGGTAAATCCAACCGTTTTATTAACTTTGTTCATAACTTAAGTTTTTTACATTATTGTGGATGGATTGTGGCTGTGAAGTTGGTGTATTGGGTGAGTGGAGTGTTTTGGGACTTGGAAGTGTGTTTTTTGTAGGATTTTTTGAGATTTCTATATGACGAACTGTCACCAGACTGTTTGAAGACGAAACAAAATGACAGTCCACAACGGTTACATGAAACATACCATCATAGACTATCATTTTGTTTTGTGTTCTAACGGTCTAGAGGGTCCGTCATCTGAAAATCTCACGTCTTGACATTGCATGGAAATAGATTGTTAGTCTGTTTCATGAAACTGTCATAGACTATCTTTTTTTTGTCAACTGTATTTGACGGGTCCATATTCCAATAACTGATTTTGGACCAACAGATTGTTAATAATGACGGTCCATATTCCAACAACTCATCTGGTCCGAGACAGACCATCAATTCAATGGGAGTATGAACCATCAGCTGTCCAACAGTCCAGAATATGATGGTCCATTAACGGTCTTCACACCATTTTCCCGCTTTTCATATGAAAACTTTGTTTTCTAGCAAAACCAATGACAACACTTCTCATTCACACATTTTAATAAAACAAAATCCAGACTAATAACTAAGATTCATTTAAAACTGAGTCAAAGAAGTTCATTTTGAACCAAATTCAAAATACATAGAATCAATTACCTTAGGTTTGTCTTTGTAGTCTTGTCAGTCGTTGGTTGAGATTTCGTTTAGGTAAGATTCTGATTTTAAAGAAGATTCAAAATGACAAAAAGTTGAAACATATGTGAAATTTTACCTTACTGGAAGGAAAAGAAATTGGTAAAGGAAAGAAAGTTACATAAAGTGGTATTTTTTATGTGAGGATAATGAGGTAATTAAATTAGAAATAGTTAGATAAATCAAAAGAACCATGAACCTTGGTTATTTTTTAAATATCCCCTTCTATTTGGGTTATTTTGATTAATTAATTAAAAAAAAAAAGTTTTACTCTCGTAGGGTGATCCATTAATAACAGGTGACAGCCAAACGCGGTCAAAACTGTCAAGACGCCTCGCAAAATCCCCCAAAAGTTACCAACTAAAACACTCTGAGCAAACTCTTTCAGAATCCATCGAAATGGCCGGAATCCGATTTCCGCCGGAAGATTCTGATCTCTTTCAGCAGCAGCAGAGCAGAGCCACTGGCGATCTGGTGTCGGATGACGAGCGCTCTGTGGCGGCCGACTCATGGTCAATTAAGAGTGAGTATGGAAGCACTCTCGATGACGATCAGCGCCATGCCGACGCTGCCGAGGCCCTCTCCTCCGCCAACTTCCGAGCATCCTCTGATTACAAGTAACATTATTCTTTACTTTCTGTTTGGTTTCTGAAGGAAAAAAAAAAAAAACAAGTTTAAGAAAATTGAGGGAAACAATTTTTTTTTTTTTATCGAGTATGAAATTTACTGGATGAGCATCTTAAGCACAAGATTAGTTCATTTTTTTTTAAATTAATGGTAAAAAATCCATATTTGAGAGAAAGGATACGTTGGATGAAAATCATTTTCAGCTACATATTTAGCTGATTTCTTGATTGAGTTTGTAGATTTGTACGAGCAGATTAATTTGATTAAGTTCGATAATTGAAAAAGGAGTGAAGATATGAAAATGCTTATATGGAAACCTTTTGATTGGTCTCTGAGCTTTTACGCTGTGTATGCAGTTCGGATAAGGAGGAGCCAGATCCAGAAGGGATTACATCAATGCTAGGTCTTCAGAGTTACTGGGATGCTGCATATGCAGATGAGTTGGCAAATTTTCGTGAACATGGCCATGTTGGTGAAGTTTGGTAAGCCGTGCTTTGCCCGTTTTGTAGAACTTGCTAAACATGTTAAAGCAATCTTTGTATCCCGTCCAAATTTTGATCCCTTGTATAAAGTAATAAACATATTTAATTTGATAATCAATCATTTGTTGTGTGGAATTGCCAAAAATAATACAATCTTGTTTATCAAGGTTGTACATTGTGTGTCACGCAAAAGCTATTATCGGTATCTTGGGGTTTCATACGAGATTTTCGTTTATTTTCTTCTTTGAAAATAAATAAATTAGATGGACTGGCTTTGCCACCTTATGTATGTAGGTTTTCTAATTATGGAAGAAAATCAATCTTATAAATAATGTGTCTAAATTAATGCTTCATGAAAGATTATTTTTTTACTTTTTTATGTGCTTACTCATGACTTTTTTTTATATTCTCAGATTAGGTATACTGCCAAATAGAAAGGAAAAATGAAAGTTGCCTTCAAGTAGAGACTGCTTCTAAATATGTTATATGAAGTCTTTAAATTTTTTAATCCATTTCTTAGCATTTGATTTCCATCTTTTTGTGTTGGACTCTCTTGGTTGTATTTTTTGGATACAAGAACATAGTTCTGGGTTAACTTCCCGAGTTTTCTACCTGAAGTGGCTAGGACAAATTTTAATGTCGGTTGTGGTTTTTGGATAGAATTAGGATCCTGTCTGTATCTTAGTTTTACCTAAGTTTTTAAGAAGATGATGACACGTGGATTTTAACTTCTATGGATGGTTAAGATTTGTTTTCACTCTCTCTCTTCATTAATTCATCTTGTCTAGCCATCAATCACATTTTCCAGAAAGCTTAGGTAAAGTTAAATCTTAGGAGAGGATCCTGGTTCTTTTTGATATGATTTAACTTGAATTCTCTTGGTTGTGGTTTTTGTCTTAGGTTTTTTTGATTATCATGGATTTGGGAATTATTATATTTAGGAAAATGTAAATATAACTTATTTGTGTTGGCTTGGGTTTTGTAGTACTTGTTAGAAGTAGATTTTTTTTTTCCAACAGAAATTGATTGTATAAATTAATATAAAATGATTGAATCATTTCCACAATCTCGCTTTGGGTACCTATTTTTTTCTTCTAGTTCTTTCTTATCATTCTCTCTTTTCTAATTTGTCTGTTTCTCTTTTTTCTTTTTCTTTTTCTCTTTGCAATTGTTTCCTAATTTCTATTCTTTTTCTTCTTCATCTCCTTTTATGGTCTTACATCAACTGGTACTCATATTAGACCTCTTGTCCTGCATCAACTGGTATCAAAGCTCTCTTATCTTATATCAACTAGTATTAGTTATAAGAGAGCCCTGATCTCAGTTCATGTTGGGCAAGAAAAGGAGGAGTGGGAATTACAGAGGAAGAAATGGAGAGAAATATAAGAGAAAGAGGAGAGAAGAATTAGATTAAAAAGAGGGATGGAATTTGGGGGAGAAGCAATCATTATCAGTTTGTGTTTCCCCTAATATAAAACATAATTTATGGTGTCTAATTCTTTTTTTAGAGCAATGATAAATGAAAAGAGGAACCTACTCATAATAGCAAACAACAAATGGAATTAATAGAAATAGGTAATAATTCAACGAATACTTAATTTCCCCCAAATTAAATGATCATATGTTTCCTGAATCCTAGTACTGAAAGCATCTTTAAATAGTAACAAGTTTGTTTATTGATGATATCTTTCTGAAATAGACAAAAATTGCTTTTCAAGATCCCCCCAAAAAAAAAATAAAATAAAATAAAATTTGAGTTTTTTAACTAAATAAGCGCTTGATAGTTGCTTTCTATATGTATTTTTCAACAATTGCTCTCTACAAAAGCCCTTCCAAGTTTCACTTGTAACAGTGGTTCAACTTGATAACTTATATCAATTTTAAGTTTTAGAACCAAGGTTCATACCTTGAATATGTATATAAACTCTACAAAAGGTAAAAGAATCCTTTTGAGCTATTTTATTACTATGTTTAACATAATCTTTCTATTGGATTGTCTTTCTTTTTATTTGTTAGGTTTGGAGCCAATGTAATGGATGTTGTGGCTTCTTGGACAAAAAGTTTGTGCATTGACATATCTCAAGGTCACTTGCCAAATCCTGTTGGTGAGTTTAAGTCTGAGCATATGGAAGAGAGCGATAAGTACTTGTCTTCTTGGAGTGTACTTGATATTGGGACTGGCAATGGTTTGCTCCTTCAAGAACTTGCTAAGCAGGGGTACACTCTGAGATTTTGCCTATAGTTCTGGTATTATGTACTGTATTAATCTGAAAATTTAAAATTTAATTGATTGTTTTACTTGCAATTACATCATGTTCATTCTTTCTTTCTTTCTGTGGAAAGATGATAAGTATATACTGTATGGTTTGGAAGAATCATACCAGGAGTTTTTTAAGATATCAGATAAGAGGGATGAGAAAGTGATGGTCTAGGATATAAGGTTGCTCAATTTAGTGAATTCTTGGCAGACGTGGCCAACAAAGCCAATTACGTGTCTGGATATTATAACAACCTAAATTTGAAGAGGCATAAGCTTTAATAGAAATGGCTTGGTTTGACTTCATCACCAGAAACACAAAATAGAGTTAGAAAATGATTTTCTGACTCAGTTGTTACTTGTAGCTGTTTAATGCTTTTCTTTTACTCCTTTCATTGGTGAGAATATAACACAATGAAGAAATTTTATGCATTTAGAACTCTTAGCTATCGCAGAAGTTGGAAATTCAACTTAAGCTAAGATTTGTTTAAGTTTTTCCTTGCATATGTTGAGAGAAAGGGAACAATTTAGATTAGCAGTCTATTAAGAATCATATATTTGATTTTGCAACATGGGTGAAGGAATGTCTTGAGCCCATTAAAGTTTTTGAAAGTTTCATGACTGTTTAAGAGCACATAGAACAGCCTCTAAGGAAACTTCATTCCAGCTCATCAGTGGAAAAAGTTTTTAATGTGTCCACACTTGGTATGATAGGATATTGTTTCAGGTTAAGTGGTTTAACTTCAAATCTATCATTATTTTCTGTTAAGTATTATCTTAGGTTATTTTGGATATAAACAAATTGCCCTATTAAAAATTTTGATTAAGAAACTGAAATTTAGTTGTATAGTTGTATTTTGCTTGAATTATATGGTAATAATTTGTGTGGTTCTTCAGGTTTTCCGATTTAACTGGAACTGATTACAGTGAAGGTGCAATTAGCCTTGCACAAAGCCTTGCTGATCGTGATGGATTTTCCAATATTAAGTTTTTGGTATGATGAATTTGAGCACATTTTGGGATTAATTTTGATTTATACAATGATGTTGTCCTATCTTGAAGTAATTACCTTCTCTCTAAAATAAAGCATCCTTATGGCTATTTTAGGTTCTGTATTACGAATTTGTATTTTTAGGATAAGATGTTTCTTTATTGTTGGAAAATTTTTTTCTCATTTTGTGCAAAAGTTTGATTGAGCATCTTCTATGGTACAAATAAATAAATAATACATAAATACATATATACCTATATTTATATGAACCAAAATTGTGTGTGAGTTGGCTATCTTATATTTTTCTTTCTAGATAAATATTTGAAATTTCTTCATAGAAGAAATACTAATGCTTGATTTTTGTTAGAAACTTTTTTTTTTAATTTTAAGAAGGAAAGTTAGAAACAATGAGACTATCATCAATATAAAAGAGTAAATGCAAAATAGTGAACAAGTTGACCACTAATTAGGATATGATCCAACTAAAGGATCACTAAACTATTTAATGCAGTATAGGCTGAACAGCTCACCAAGGAAAACTATCCATGACTAAAAAGTAATATAATAATAGAAAGAAGATTTTTGTTAGAAACTAGAAGTGAGTTTTCAAATAGATAACCCTGTTTTGGTGAGGAGAGCAATAGGATGCTGGCCTTTTTGAGTTGTATAGCAAAATTATGATATCTGATGTTTCTCGGAATTCATTGTTCTTCACAGACAGTTAATGAGTAATAACAATATGTTCATTATACCTTTTTATTCAAATTTCAACTATTTTTACTTTGTTTCTAGGTTGATGATGTTCTTGAAACAAAGATTGAGAGACAGTTTCAGCTCGTAATGGATAAAGGGACTTTAGATGCCATTGGATTGCATCCTGATGGCCCTCTTAAAAGGTGATATATCATCGTCTCAACCCTAGAAATGTCCATCTCACATTCAAGTAGTTGATTGCTAATTAGCAAAGCCTGTTGTTTGAAGCTCTTATATATGCACTGCTCTTCTATTAAAACCTGAAGAAGTGCTTCAACTTTTTTTTTTTTTTTTCAGGATCATGTATTGGGATTCAGTTTCTAAGTTGGTAGCTCCTGGAGGGATATTGGTAACAATCTTGAGCTAATTTGTGATTTATATTATAATCCTTGCCCAGCTACATAACTTTGGTGACTTGGGTAGTCCCAAACGTACAGCATTCTGTTATTATCATTCAATTTTCTGTAGATTTGCAACTCTATCTGATGTTTACACTTTTCTATTAATGGTGGTAGGTGATAACATCATGTAACAATACGAAAGACGAGTTGGTGCAGGAAGTGTCAAATTTAAATCAAAGAAGGATTGATGTGTCCCAGGAACCTGATACCGTTAAAGACCAAGAGGCAAGTGAAGAATCTCCATTCCGGTACCTCGATCATGTTCGCACGTATCCGATATTCATGTTTGGTGGATCAGAGGGATCGCGTGTTGCCACTGTGGCATTTCTTCGGAACTGAAAATCAGTTAGTTCTCTGTAATTTGTTCGTTTTAGTTTTAGGTTTGTTGTGGATTGAGCTTAAATGTATGCATTAAAGGGCGTGAAACCATGGAGTTAACAATTATTTGTTTTGGCAATTATGAAAATCAATTGAATCCTTAGATTTCTGTTTGAGCATCTGTTTCTGCATCACAAATGGGACGAGCAATGGGCTTATAGCCGGGAAGTTATTGGAAATATGTATTTTGATTATAGAAATCTTTTTGAAGGCATAACCTTCGTGCGAGTAAAGAATTATTTTACAGGGTTGCTTCGACTGAAAATTATATGAAGGAATCGTTTTTAGAGTGGCGTAGAATATAATAATGGCTGCCTTCTCCTTAGGCTCAGTTCATGACCCAACATTTTTCAGAAAATAGTTGGTATTCACTGTTATTTGCCGCCCTGCATACCACAAGCTTGATTCTTCCGAAGTCTATAGTCCAACTTGAAAAAATGGGTTCTCATTTGACATATTTAAAAGCATTTAAAATTATCAAATACAAGTTCTAATTGAAACATGAAGGTATTCTGGATGAAATCTTAAAAGATCTAGAGAAGTACTCATAACTCGAGTATCTAAATGCCTGTGTTAGTGAGTGAAATTGAGAAGTTAATTTGCATATTTTCCTAGATGGGAGACAGGAACCCCGACTCCATAAAACAATGTTAGAACAGCAAATTAAGCTTAAATTAAGGCTATGTTGCATACAAAAGTGACAATTGTCATGGTTTATTATTACATTAGATCATAAGATAACATTAAAGTTATATTTTATAACAAATGTCTGCGAGTTGTCTGGTTGACCTGTATTTGTTTTTCCCCTTTCTTTGTCATTTAAAAATATTATCTTTCCTTAAATTTCTTGGTTCCATGTATCAAAAATGAATAGTTCAATAGCAGAGTCGTCGAGCTAAATGATTGAGCTGTTATGTTCGATGCTATTTTCAATCCGGTTCAAACGGATCATTGGAGTCAATTAAAAGTTTACAAGGAAATCTGTTTAATATTATAATTTTATTATATTCTTTCAACAAGGTTCAGGTGACGCAGCTGGAGAATGCATGTATCTCTACCACTACTATACACAAACCGTGTGCCAGATTGCATCACAAATATTTACTTTATTTCTTGAATGATCAAACACTGATGTAGGGGTAGTTGTAATATTTACCAATACATTAGGGGATTGATATGTTTTTAATAAAATTAGGGGTTGAATTTATTCCCTCATAGTTATTTTTGATTTTTTCCAATTTTCTGAATTTCTTATGCTCCCTTGGTATGCAAACGTTCGTACCAGGCTTTTTTATTTACAATTTGAACGTTAAAATTTGTTTAGTACAACAAAATGACACATAAAGGACAATTTAGAAATCAAAACAAGAATTATTCCATTGAAATATTAGGTTAAATATTAAATGGCCCAATTGATGCAAATTAACAACGACTACTAAGAGACAAAATTGATATGCCACTAAATAATAATCTGGACGTCCAAACAAAATTGAAGGACGGTAAGGACTGAGACATTGTCTTCCCTACAGACATGGGTTTACTGGGTCTCTTCATTTTTCATCATCAAACGATAATGTAATTTAATTGATCATTTTTAAAGATTAGATTCTAGGGGGAATTGGGAAGCACGCATCTGCAGGCATTAGACATCACCATTCAGAGCCAATGAGCAATAAGCAAGTCACATGAACCTATGACACATGAACCTATGAAACAGCATACTTCTCTGTCCATATCGAAAAGTTCATAAAATCATTCATAATTTGGATATATTTTTTATTCAGAATAAATTACCTAATTTTGAATTAAAAATTTTTATTCAAATTTATGATCATCGATTCATTATGCGAGATGAAATATTGATCCTCGTTCAACGATTTTTTCCATAGCAACAATATGATACATGTCAGTATAATTTTTCTCAAATGACTTGATTGATATACGTTTAATGAAATGGTCTATATGTATCCTTATCTTGTAAGCCATAAAAGTCGAAAACCTGAAGATAAAATACAGGAGGAAAGTGAAACAAATCCCTGTTCTTGTAATAAAGAATGAATGAAACTAATCAGGATTTCACGATCAAAGAATTAGATTATACATTGTATATGTGAGTTACAAAACTACAATAATTTGAAGAATTACAGATTATTGATGTAAATGAACCAACATGGAAACAAGGCAAAGAAAAACTGTGCCACTGAAGCAGGTGAAGCCGATGGTTCCACCAACAACTCCCACAAGTTCATAGAACTGCCTCAAATCCTTTTGTTTTTTGAGTTTATAATCATACCCAGATGCATAATTCCACCCATATTCACATCTGCAGCACCTTTCCAGCCTCTCCTTGATCACAACCTCCTCCATTCTCTCTCTAAGAACCTTCAAATTTGCATCAACTATGCTAACCCTCCTTTCTGCACTCAAAACCAATTAAAGATATAGATAGTGTAAGTCAGGAACAAAACAGAAAAGAAGAAAACAAAAGCTTAGAATGACCTTGCTAGTTACCTTCGTCTCTAAAGCTCTGTGCTTTGACTTGCAAGGCTTGACTAGTATAACTGCGCTTGAGAGATATTGGTTTGGTTACGGCATTGAAATAACGTAGAGAAGAAGCCATACATATATATGTATATGAATGAACTTTATGTTTGATCCTCTTCAAAGTTTTCAATGAACCACCAAAGGCTTACAATAGAAGAAATATATGCTTTTCTGTAAAGCGTTTCTTGCAAGGAGTGCAATGTTGATGATGAGTGAAGGAAAGAGTTATTTATTTATAAATAGATTGAGCTTGATCTGGACTTCTTATATAGGGTAAAAGGGTGGGTTTTCTGGCCAATAAAATACCTTAAAAAGAACAAAGACAATGAAAGAACCTAGAATTATGTCTGCTGTAACTGTAAGGAATACGACTCTGCATCAAACAAATGTATGACGCACGGCGGCTATAAGCATGAAGGAGCAGCGTATGAGGACAGTTTGATATCAATATTCTATTAATGTTGAATGCTTTTGGTCAAATTATTTGGTAAACAGAAGATCAAATTCTGGAATTATGTCATTGGATTATTGCTTTATAATCGACCCTCTAGCTGTTAGCAACAACGTAAATTTGTTGGAATGTTAAAATAATAGGAAGTTATTTTGCATTTATTTGACAATTTGATAAAATTGAAGGGCATAATAACATTAGGAAATTAAGACCGTGTATTCATTTACCAATTAATCTGGTAAAAAAACAAGGAGAGGAAACATTATAAACACATGATTTTCATGCCTTTTTCACTAGTGCGTTTCACTCATAGATAGAATCAAATATTAGGATCCAAGTTATCTCGCATGAATATGTGCCTAGGCTTTCATTCACGTGCTATTGGATCAACATTTCTAAAACTTATTCAGTTAGCTTGATTGATTCGCCAAGACCCACTAACAAATAAATCCTAATTTCGCTTAATAATTCTTAAAACATAAATATCTTTCACATTATTTGGATTAAATTTTTTGATCAAATTCATTAGTTTTGACTCCACCAACACACCTAATTCCAATCACTAAAATATATTAGTATTAAAAGAATTTTCACCATTAAAAGCATTCTCACTATTGAATACTAAAACAACAATAGAAATATGAACTTATATAATTTTTTTTTTTTTTTTCAGATTCTTTTCTTTACCATGCATACAAACGACATATTANTTCACCATTAAAAGCATTCTCACTATTGAATACTAAAACAACAATAGAAATATGAACTTATATAATTTTTTTTTTTTTTCAGATTCTTTTCTTTACCATGCATACAAACGACATATTAGACCATCAAAAATCATTGTTATCATACAACAAACCATTATATCATTATGATAATCAATATCGATTATAAAATCATATAAACTACCATCACCAAATAACTCTTTTTATTGTTAATAACAATTTGTTTCACGGTATAATATAACACACCAGAAAATTGTGTTTATTTGAATTAAACATACGGGATATCAGAATATGCTAAATATTGATTATAAAAATAAAAAAAATAACAATAAATATGCTAAATATCAAAACAACCCATAATTTAACTATTTCTTATAATTTTTTATAATATAATCAAACAATAAGTCATAAGTATTCATTCAATCAGTAACAACATTCTATGTAACATAAACATGTAAGTGATGAGGATAATATGATAATTCATTTGCCGTAAGATGCATACAACATGGAATATAAAATTCGGACTACTAATTAGAATGTGCAGCATTATTTGAGTTAAAGATCTAGAGATCCTAACGCTAAGGCCCTGGAGGCCAGGCCCATTCAATTTCCATGGGATTAAAATATGCTAATATAACAAGCCCAGAGACCTTTAAATTTTGTAAATTTGTTCACTCATTCAAAAAAAAAAAAAAAAAAAAAAGGAGCAATTATGTCCCGAATCTAAAAAACCTTCAAAATCTAGTTCCACAATTTCTCAACTACATAAATGTTGTGATTTTTTTTTTTAAGCTAATATATTCTTCAACTTTTTATTATTGGGAACAGCCGAAAGTTACTCATAACCAATGTAGGCATTTGAATAACAATCAATGGTCCTCACAATATGGAAAGATGAACAGCAGTCTCTCATTCGTTACCACTTGCATCCTCGGCCGGAGCACTCCCTCCATCTACACAAGGAGAAAAGAAAAGAAATGGTAAGCTTCATTTATCCCTTTTCGAGAATGAAGGAATAGTATTCAACAGAAGAGAGATTCACTTGCTTAATCAATAAATTGAACAAGCCAATTCAATAAATTGAACAAACCTTCACCATCTGATGGAGCATAAGGTGACTTGCGATATCGTGTTTGCTGTTGTGTGGGCTGAAACATGAGAAATATAATTTCATAATGTAGAGATTCACTTGCTTCATACATAAAAGAAGGCAAATTCAGACACTAAAATAAGAAGAGACTACAATTATCTGAATTCCACAACATGTTTATCACAATCTTCAGTACCAACAAAAGCCTCAAATTCAAAGGAGGTTGGAAACATTTTAAACATAAAAATTGGAGTATTTTATTAGAATAGCATGCACTGATAGAAAGTTGAATGCCTTACTTTTTACTAAGAAGGATTTTGATTGAAAACTTTTAAAGCCTTCATCTATATTTCTAAAACACAGAATAGATAGAAAGCACAAAAATTTGTAAAGATGTCAACATCACTTCTTAGATTGTTGGTTTCCCAACCACCCTAAACATATGACTTGCACACTTTAAAACTAGTATTTATTTATAATTTAATAAAAGGAAAAATAGAACAAGATGGTATTAAATAATGGTCGTACATGATGCATTTTAAATGTTGGTTCAATGAAAAAGAATCCTTTGAATAATAACAACTCAATTCCAGAAAAGCCCAGAGCTTGTTCATAATTGTTTTCCTCATAATGAAATGTTTCAGAAACTAGATTATTCCTTCCCATTTAAAGCATCGAGTTCAGTGATGAATGAACTTTTTGCTTTTTTGGTCCCTTATTGGTAAGAAAAATACAAGAAGAAACCAAAAGAAAAGGGTACAACCTTACATACACAATATATATATTTGAAAACACGATAATAAACTAAGAGCTCAATTTGGAAACTTGTGAAATTCTAGAAATAAAAAGACCAAGAAGTGGAAAACAGAAGGGTACAAGGTCCTTCCAAAGCTAAATACTGATCTCCACTAAGGAAATTTCCTCTCTCCCAAAGGCCATCTTCAATAAGAATCAATATCTAGAAACCCAGTTGGAATTCAGGGCATGTTAGAACTTGAAAAAGATGTTTCTATCACTCATCAAAATCTACAAACACCTCTATATACCTCCTTTTTGCTCCTGCCGAACAATACATCTTTCAATTTAGCATTTCTTGTCACTAATTCTTTCTTTGAATTAGGTTTTCTAACTTATGTCTGTAAAAAATTTTCAAAGGTGTCCCATCATCACGTCCAAATCTCACACAACCACCTGTATGTCACCTCAGTTTGCTCCCTTAAAATTAAAGTATCTTTTTATTCAACAATTCTTCTTATCCCTAATATAAGTTTTAACTTTTTGTCCACTCTGTTTTCTAATTTTAAAGAACAAATAAATTTCCTTGTTTCTTCAGTTGTTTGATAGAGTGAGACAACACAGGAATTCTAAATCAGTACATTCACTCCATTAAACCATCAGTTCATTAACCGCATCGATTCTAAAGCTTGCTAGTTAAAGCTTGCATACAGCAGTGGGCTGAAACCAGCAAGCTTTGTTCCTTTTTCACATAAAACTGCAGTAAATTAGTCTCGAGTCTAAGAGTAGTTTATAAAATAACCATTGACACTGCCTAATCATTCAAATAAAAATAAGATCTAACCACTGTTCACCGCCAAATCATTCAAACCAAAATAAGATCTTTCAGCAGGTGTAAAAAAATTAATTACTTCATTCTTCTGAAATGTCTAGAGATGTAACTAATATTACCAAATATACATTCAAATTAATACCTGCAACTTCGGCCGAAGGGCTTCAAGTGGACCTTTTGGCTTCTCAACACCTTGCTATTATCATCAAAAAGTATTAAGGATATTAGGCAACTAACCCAATGCATATTTTTTAACTTAGTCAGGTTCTTTTCTTAAGTTTTTTTTTTTTTTTTTTTTTTTTTTTTTTTTTTTTGCAAAAAAAAAAGGAAAATATAAAGTACCTTTCCAAGCGCCCAATCAGCAGAATCAAAGTAAGCTCGCTCGTGGTCCTAAAATCAAGTTAAATCTTAAGTTATGAACAGCACAACCCCGAAAGTCTTTCAAAGCTGTGAAAAAAGATTCAATAATCACCTTAGAAATGAGTGGTGGTTTCTTGGGCAATATTCCTCCATATTTCTTTTTTACAGCTGCCTCCTATAAATTCAAAAAAGAAAAATGGAGCTAAATTAAGTATCTCAGATTCAATTTCAACACTTCAATCAAATCAAACGTTGAAATCTCAGGACGTAAAAAACAAAACACAACCTCGTCTTGCGAAGAAGGCATCGTCTTCTGCGATGACTCAGGGGCATCCCCATCAATCATTTCTTGCTCTTTTACCTCCTCCTTGCCCGACATAATGCTCTTACTGCAATACCAAACCAGTTCTTTAACAAAACGCTAACAAACTAAGCAACTTACTCGATTTCTTACCTTTCCATAAAAAAATAAAAAATACAGTAATCAATCCTTCATCAATCAAACCCTAAATACAACACGCATCAGAATCAAATCATTTCCAGAACAAAACCGAGCGATTCGATCCATAATCCGGAAAATAATGCAACAAATTCTCAAAGAACGTTCCGACTACTCAAATTATCAACAAATCACCTCCAAAGACCTCAGAATCGAAACAAAAAATCACGGAGAAACAGAAAACGAAAGAGAAGAAAATCAATCAATGATTTGTAAAGAAAGAAAGCAAGATCAAGTGAAAATAAACACGGAGCAAGGATTTAATTGCATTAGAGAAGCAGAAAATGAGAAGAGATTGAGAATTTACCAAACAGAATGTGAAGCTCTGAGTTGAGAAGTGGTTGGAGGTTCCTTTCGTTGTTTGTTTCTTTTCTTTTCTTCTGCCTGGATTTGAAACGGAGAGAGAGAGAGAAGTTTAGACAGAGAGAGTGGCGAGTGATCGTTGAGATCTAGGGGGACTCTATGGTGGGCCCTATGCTGACGTGGTAGAACTCGATGTGGTAAGTGGACCTAACTCTAAACGCGTCTTGTAGGACCCATCTACCGGAACGAAATTTTAAATAAAGCCATTTTGAGTTGTCCTAAATCCTAATAGTATTTAGAAAGAAGAGGCGGAGCTTATTTTAAAAAATAAAAAAAGTTCTTCTTTATTTTACTGTTTAAAATTTTAAATTTTTTTAATATTCAATTAAAAAAAAGGCTAATCCTCTTCAAAAGTTTAAAAACAACTCCTTATAAGTAATATATATTAAATATTCCGATATTTAATTTAATAAAACTATAATAAAAAGAAAAAACTTTTGTCCGATAATTGAGAAATACAATTAAAATTTTTTTGAAAATTTTTTCCAAAATTTAATGTTTGAATTTTCCTATAAAAAATTTTTTTTGTAACAATAAATAACAACATAATACCATAAATTTTATTCATGATTGTCTTCTGATCATATGACAAGATATGGTCTAATTAATGTCACCCCAATTATTCTTTTAGTAACACATAACTCCCACTTTCGTCATTCATTTATAAGAATCATTCAACCGAGATAAAATCTGGTATAAAAATACGATTTTACCCTTGTTGGTCATATTAAAGTAATTAATAAAACCAAAATTATCCTAATTTTCTTAAAAACGACATTGATTTGAATAGAATATTTTTTTAAAAAAAATGAAATATATTTTACTCAATCTGACCACCCTGATAGCAACAAGCCAACCACATAATACCACCGTTAAAACCACCACCACTCGCCAGCAAGCATAACCCAACACAATCATCTGACCTCCATTAAATTTTGTTTTTTCTCTCTTCACTCTCCCATTTTCTTTATATGTCTCATTGCTTAAATATCTTGCAAACAACAACCATATATACCAATTACATTTCTAAATAACGAAGCTAAGATTGGGAGAGCTTTAAACTTGACCAGTTTGTAGAACTTAAATATATTCGTGGTAAGATATTTTATTAGCACTTAAATAATGTCATTATTATTATTTATTTATTTTGAAGATGGTCTGTTTTATCAACAAGTCTTCGATGTGGGAGCTAGTGATAATGAAATCAAGAACTTTATGGAATAACCATATGAAGAAAAAGCTTTTACAAATGGAAAAAAAATTAAAAAAAAATTCAAATTTTTGAATAGGAAAAAGACACATAAAACTGATAGATTGTCTTTTGTAAGGGTGAAAGGTATAACAGTATTTTGTTAGTACTATATAAACTCTCTTTTCTAATGTTATTCTAGGACATTGAAATAATGAAGCCATAGCCTCCTTTGTCTCTCTTGCACTGGATTATTGATTATTGATTCTCATATGGTATCAGAGTATCAGCTAGCCCATCGAATGTTGTTTATTGTTGTCATCGGTATTGTTCATCATTTGTTGTTATTACTGTTCATCAACACTGACCGACAAGTGAAGTTTCACTCCACCGCCATTTGATAGCTAAGTCAACGATCTATAGTTTTATCTTCTTGACTAACGCCAAATTCCGATAAAAACGCATCGAACATAAAGTTTTAGCAAACCTATCTTCCATGAAACTCATTGGATTCTGGTGAGTGAGTTGACACCACCGACCGAGAACAACTCTCCATCTGTCTTATCTACAAACCTAAGTGAAAGTTGTCGTGTTTTGTTGTTGGAAAAAAGTCCGATCGGGATTTTTGGTATAAAATTTTAGTCGGCCCCCCAGAGTACAATTAAGTATGGTCCAAAAGTTTGTAAAATTATTAAACCCCCAATTTAAAATATCATTTTGGTCCAAAAATTTTTATGTTGATAGATTGACATCTGCTGAATAAATTTTTTTTTTTTTTTTTTTTTTGCAATAACTGATAGTAGTGATGATTCTTTNATTGACATCTGCTTAATAAATTTTTTTTTTTTTTTTTTTTTTGCAATAACTGATAGTAGTGATGATTCTTTTATGTTAATAGTATTTAGTTAGATATGAAGAATTATTCATATTAGAGTTATGTGATAAGAAACTTTCTGAAGGCAAAAAGATGTGTTATGTTAACGGTATCTTAACTAAATCTGAGAATGTAACATATTTGAAATATGCAGAGTTGTTTGAGGTTTGGGATGTAGACAATTCTATGATTGTTACTTGAGTTAATAATTCTATCATGCATTCGATAGGCACTCAGTTGGCTAAGTATGACATTACCAAGGAGGTTTGGGACCATTTAGCAAGATTGTACAAGCAGTCTAATTTTGCTAAACAATTTCAATTAGAGTTTGATATCAAAAAAAATATAAGCATTCAAGAGTTTTATTTCGCTATAATAGGTCTTTGGGATAAGTTGGCATTTATAGAATCAGCAAAATTATTGACTTTTGCCTCTTATACTATTGTAGAGAAGCAAAGATTGGTTCAGTTCTTGATGGCCTTTCATGATGACTTTGAGGTACTTCGAGGGACAATTTTGCATTGCAATCCACTTCCTTTTGTTGATTCGATAGTCAGTGAATTGTTAGTTGATAGCATCATCTTAAGTCTCACACAAGCAAAAGGGTTCCTTCACAGTCCAATCCATTTGTTGTTATAACACCACAACGACTGTCTGTTAGCAATCAGAATAAGATGTATCAGAAGGTTGCTTCTGATGAATGTAGTTTCTATAAATAGAAAAGACATTGGAAGAATCAATGTCCTAAGTTGCTAAATAGAGTCAAGCAGTAGTCTCAACCACAACAACGACAGTCATCGTTCCAACCACAACTGATGGACTATCAATAACCTCTTCAATCATAGAAGTCTAAAAGTCAACTGTCATAGTCGACTTATCGACCACTTCAACCAAACACTACAGTGGCTGCTCCATCACTAGAGCCAGTTATGCTAGCCCAATTTCTAAAGTTTCTTTCAAAACAATCACATGCTATGTCTATCTTCTCACTTATAGGTTTGTCCTCCTCTAGTTCTTCAAGTATACCATCTTCCTTGTGGATATTAGATTCTGATGTTTCTCATCACATTTCACTTGATTTGTCTTCCTTTATTTTATTATACTTAAACTCATTTGTGTCAGTTATGACTGCTGATGGTACTCATATGCCATTAACAGGTGTTGGTTGCATCTTTACATCTTCTATTTGTCTCCTTAATATATATGATATTCCTAACCCTAATATAAATCTTAGTCTCCTTTTAATCTACTTGTTATTATGTACAAGACCCACATTCTAATAAGTTGATTAGGAATGGTCATAGACGAGGGGGACTCCTCTATATTTTGGATCAGCTTAAAGTACCAAATTTCGCAGCCTCCAATGTTAACTTATCATCCTTTCTTTTAAGTCCTTTTTCTTCTACTTTTATTTGTGGCATTCTTGCCTTGGTTATATTTCTGTGTCTTATTTAAAGTTCTTAGATTGAAATTGCGAACCCATGATATTTCAAACTATTGTGGTCGTAAACTGGCAACTCTACTTTACCTTATGATAAAAAATTAACTCTTTTTTGGGTGTACTATTTGATCTTATTTATTTTGGTGTCTGGGGACCTTCTCTTGTAACCCCGAAGGGAGGGTCAGGATATTATATTTCCCTTATTGATGATTACACTTGTTATTATTTGGTTTATCTTATGAAACGATATTCATACTATTTGGATATCTCTTTGAGCTCTTGTTAGAACACAACATTATGTTGTTATTAAATATTAATTTGAGAGGGGAGTATACCTCTAATACCTTTTGTGACCTACTCTCCTTCAATGGAACTATTCATCAAACATCTTGTATAGATACTTCTGAGCAAAATAGTATTGTTGAAAGGCAACATAGGACATTTGGTTAAAACTAAATATTCCCTTTTATTGTCTACTTATGTTCCTAGTGAATTCTGGAGAGAAACAATCCTTATTGTTACTAATTTGATTGATAAGATTTTGACCTTGCTTAACTCAGTTTGTTATCTTTTGAAAAGCTGTTTTGTTGCACTCCTGATTACTCTTTTTTACAAGTTTTTGTTCTACTTGTTTTGTTCTTCGGTCTCATGTTGAGGGTACTAAATTGTCTCTATGATCTATCAGTTGTGTCTTCTTGGACTATAGTACAAATAAAAAGAAATATCGTTGTTTTGATTTATTCACTCAGAAATTATGTCTCTCGTCATGTTATGTTTCTTGAGCATATTCCTTTCTTTTCAGTTCCCAATAGTTTTTAAACTATAACTAAGTTTGATCTTATTTATATCGATATATTTGTTTCTAATAGATATGTCCCACCCACTGCTTTCTATTTGCATTTTCCTTCTTCCGATCATGATTCCTGTAAGGTTAACACTAATAATTCACTAGATACTGGTACTTCAGTTCCTGAAATTCTCACTCTTCCATCTTCATTGAAAATTGTCCAAGAACGTTTTAAGGTTGTGGATCTTTCTCGCTACCCTAAGCATGCTCGTAAGCCAACTTAACTACCTGATTTTGTTTATTCTTGCTACTCTAGTTCCTTTGTTTCATTTCTAGCCTCTATTCACTGTCTTTCTAAACCTTTGTCCTATAGCGAGGTAGTTCGTGATCCTCATTGGCAATAGGCAATGATTGAAGAATTTAATGCTTTGTGTCAAACACATATTTGGGACTTGGTATTTCTACCACCAGTAAATGAGCTATTGGTTCTCGATAAATCAAAACTAAGCATAATGGATCTATTGAACAATACAAAGCTCATTTGGTTCTTAAGAGGTATTCTTTAGAGTATAATATGGATTATGAGGAGACTTTCACTCTAACTGTAAAAATACTACAGTTTGTACTCTCATTATAGTTGCCTCTATTCGTTGGTGGCATATATCTCAATTAGATATTAAAAACACCTTCTTGAATGTTGACTTTCATGAAGGAGTCTACATAAGTCCTTTTGATGTTTGCATAATCTCGGTGAAGTTTGCAGGCTCAAAAAGCTCCTTATGGTCTCAAACAGGCACCTCGAATATAGTTTGAGAGGTTCTCTACTATACTTACTTCACTTGGTTTTCATGCAAGCTATCATTATTTAGTTTTGTTTATCATATGCACTTCTATTGGTTGTATTCTACTTTCTTTATAGGTAGATGGCATTATTATTACTAATGATGATGTTAATAGGATTGCAACTTTGAAATCTAAATTAAGTCGTTGTATTGCTATGAAAGGTTTAGGTTCTCTTTGTTATTTTCTGGGTATTAATGTTGCCTCTTCTCCAAAAAGTTATCTTATTTCTCAATCTAATTACATAGTTGACATTGTCTGATAATAAGACTGTTGATACTCATCTTGAGCTCAATGCTCAGTTTCTCTTTTTTATGGTTATGCTTTGTTAGATCCCAGTTTATATCATACTATTTTGTTAGTAGTCTTGTTTATCTCACCATCACTTATATAGATGTACATATGTTGTTCATATAGTTAGTTAGCTTGTTGTTTCCCATACAAAAATTCATTGGACTATTGTTCTTCATATTTTGAGGTATTTTCGAGGCTATCAGTTTTAGTCTTATATTTCCTTCTACTTACTCTTTAGAGCTGTGTACAGATACTAATACTAATTAGGCGAGGTAATCCTAATTATCGCAAGTCTACAACTAGTTTGTGTATCTTTTTGGGAGATTCTCTTATTTCGTGGAAGAGCAAAAGCAATATGTTGCTTCTCAATCTTCCATAGAGGCCAAGTATCATGCCATGGTTACCACTACTTGTGAGATAGTTTGGTTGTATTGGTTGCTTGCTGACATAGGTGTTTCTACCATTGTACTGTGACAATAAAAATGCTATTCAGATTATGCACAATTCAATATTTCATGTGCAGACCAAACATATTAAAATTGATTGTCATATCACTCGAGATCACTGTTAGGTTGGTTACCTTAAGTTGCCTTTTGTTCCTTCTTCTATGTACATTGCTAACCTCTTCGTAAACTCGCATACAACGTCTTATTTTCTTTTTTTGTTTGGCAAACTATTGATGTTTGTTGCTGCCACATCGTTGATGGATTTCAACCCAAGGATCATGCAATTAGCGCTAAAATTGAGAAGATTAATGGTGAAATACTCACATAACTCCAAACTATGCAATATCAGAAATTCCACCACAAAAGGCCAGCTTTTTCCACTAAGTTCAACCACCTTCTTTAAGTGAATGAATCTTTTAATGGCTAAGTACTCCTAGCTACTTAGGATTGATTGAATCATTGCTAGAGATTATGTGAAATTGCAACAAAATCACATGAGGGAGAGGAGAGTAAAATTCTGCTATGACTTAGTTGTGTGGAGAGAGAAATTGTTTCATATATATAAAACACACATATACATAGAGATGGCAAAAGGCTGGGCCGAGCCTAGGCCGACCCAACCTGACCCAATTTTTGGCCTGGCCTGACTACTACAGTACAAGCTGGGCCAGAGCTTAAGCCTAAGCTGGGCCAGGCTCAGACCAAGGTCTCTAAGCCTACAGGCCAACGTGGCCTGGCCTAGTCCGACCTATACTGCAGCTAAAATTAATTTTTTTAAATATCATACATTTTTTACTGTAGCAAGAAATTAAAAAAAAAAATTGTATATCATACAAATGAATATGTATTCATTTGTTTAATATCATACAAATTTTTAAAAAAAATTACAACTTCACAAATTTAAAAAACATACAGGTTTAATTGTTTAAACTTTAAACTGCTTCTCCTGTGAGTTTGTGATAATTAAAATATTCAGGCATATATTGATATATCAATAGTATCAATTATTATATAGATAAGTATTTTGTAGGAAACCAAATTGATGGCATGCAATTTACAATATTTTTCAATGATTGTTGCTTCAACCATGAATCCAATGAGTGTTGCCTTTGACAGAAGTCAATTTTAAAACCAAGACGACCCCACATTCTAGTAACATCAAGTGGAAGCTACCTGAAGAAATACAAAAAGTGCTTTTAGCCATGCAATATACAGTAACAAAATATAAATATTACCAACAAGCCAAAGAGTTAACACTACAAGAGAATCCATAGGTAATTTACCCATTGCAGTTCAAAGACATATGACTGGCACCTCTTGCAAGGAGGATCTGTAGAAATTGGTTGACTGTTATCTCATATTTAAAGAACTCAAAGTTAACTATGCAAATCTTAAAGGTTGTTATAATTCTTGGCTAACAGCATTGTAAGTTTCCTCGACAAGCAGCATAGTGCAAAGGAGTGCTTCTAGCTCTTACAAATAAGTATTTATACATTATTTCCAGCTTCAATTACATAGAGAACATCCACACAAAAAATCAATCATTAAATACGAAAGCAAACCTATCAAATCCATTGATGTCCCATAATGAAATGTCACTGCAAATACATTTGCATGAAGGTCAAGTAAGAGCTGTACACAGTCAAAATATCCATTTAAGGCAGCCATATGAAGAGCAGTGATCCCACCATCAGCTGCCTTATTTACAAACTTGGAGAAGGCACTGCATTAGAGAGTTAGTTAAATGAACATCATTAATAAACCATGGTAATCAAAAGTAAATAAAAAATTCCTTCGAAGAAAAAATCTATTAGAAATATCTTAGTTAAATCTTGTCCACAGGTAAATATAAATTTTCATATGTTTGCCATCAAAATTAAAATCATCAAAAGCACCTTTATCATTTTCTTTTGAAACAGTTGAAAAACAATAGTAGCTAATTTACACACCTTTGATCATACTTGTTCTTCAAACTGAAACTATCCCCTCTTTTGACTTCAATCATATTTATAACTTTAAAATGAGCACTAGGAACAAAATTAGCCATATGGCCCCAGCCTGCAAACCATTTAAATATAATCTATTATTCAAAAAAATGAAGAAAAATTGTTGTCCTCTATAAACTTGTTAATGCATTTTTTTCCGACAAAGCTATTAAAGAATGTAAGGCTCTAAGCAATTCAATACCTGAGTAGAATGATATATTCCAAAATGTAAGGCTCTAAGCTAACAAAGCAATTTGTATCAAAATGCAAGAGCAATAAGCATGAATTAAGAATCTTGATACCTACTCTGGACTGAAAAGTGAAAACTATGCCCGTCTCATAAAAGGAATCATAATTTCCAATCTCCACCTGCATAGATCATTATCAACACACCATTAACCAAATCATTCTAAAGTTTGTTATCATTTTATGTAGCATTGACAATGACAACAGTCATAGAAATTCAAACATATCAACTCAAATATTAAATTTAAATAGAAGTAACTGAGTTTTGGTCAAACTAATTGTGCTCCAGCATCAACAGCAGCTAAAAATGTTGCGGGATCCATTAAAGAAACAAGGTACCACAAACAAATAGTGAAATATAATAAAGATAATTCCAACAAGTGCCTTTAATAATAAAGAAAGTTTCATCACTTACCTTTATTTTTTCTTGTAATTCATCGACTGCCGGTCACAATAATTATCACAATACCCATCCTTATTTCTCTTTTCCTAAGCTAATAATTCCTAAAAAGGAAAATTCGAGGCAAGAACAGCTAGATAACATATTTTCTTAGGTGGTGTTATATATTAACAATTTTATCAATACAAGGTATAATTGAGTTATAAAATCTACAATCTATAAAAATTTACAACCAAATTGCAAGATTATCATAACAGAGAAACAAACCTCATATGACATGTTATCAATATCCAACCTAATGTCTCTATGCTTAGTATGCTCTATTTTTTAAAAATTCATTATTATTTTAGTTTAATAAATTAACTAATTTTTCTTGTTGAACGCACCACCTCCACTAGCTTATTGAAGGTCAAAACTAAAGATAATAATAACAAGGTTATAACAATTGCTGCACAAAGCTCAATTTTTCATGTGAGTTTCTGCACATACATGTAGTCACCAAGCCTAAGAAAGATCTATCGTTGCCACTTCAAGCCTAAAGAACAAAGACAACACCATCTCTACAGCATTCATTTCAACATAAGAAGCCTAGGCAGAGAAGGATAAAGCAAAAGCAACGAAAGTAGAATTAAGTCACCCCAGAAAAAAGAAGCAAAGGGAGCTTTAAGTAGCGTCATGCACTTAAAACAAGATCTCTAAAATTCTTTCGAAGGACCTAAAATTAATATAAGTAAAACAAACAATAAAAACTAAAAGTACCACAAAATAGACATACATCATCAATGTAGAAATCCATATCTGCATTTGAGATGATCTTTCTGTTGGAGTCAACAGCATGAGTCTTATGCTTGTATGTCATCAAAATAGTCCTATAAAAGCATTATACCATTAGCGCAAAACATCACTTTCTACGATTTTAGCATGAAAGGAGAAAAGAAACCAAAAATACATTAAAATTGCATATGCAAAAAGTGACATGGGCCACATGATAATCGATTCACCTGCTCGTAAAGATGTTAACAAACATCCTATCACAGAATTTCTCTGTGAAGACTTTGTATACAGATTAACTAAAACAAGATAAAATTACTAACTCAAGGCAACGTAACTAGTAAAAAACAGATTTAAAATTGTAAAATAGAAAATGTCATCGAAGAAAATTACCAGTCATAATCGTGTTTTCCTCTGTCTGTGGAGGACAATAGATCGTTGATCCCGCCCCTCGCCAATTTCGCTGATCCAACTGACAGCCTCCCTAATTTCACAGAAACTATGAGCTTATCGTTTACACAATCATAAAAAGAAGCGATGTCATATTTGATAACAATTAGAAAAAGATTAAACAAATAAAAAGGAAAAACGTTACCATCAGAGGAATCATCGGAAGAGGCAATAGAAAGCGTGCGGCGAGTCTTGGAGAAAAGGTCAAGCTAGTTATCATCGGAAACGACATCCTTAGAAAAATCGTTGTGAGTGGATATTGTGATGGATAGTGATGGGTGAAATTGTGGAGTTCGTGAGTGGATATTGTGATGGATAGTGATGAAATTTTGGAAAAGAAGATAGAGAAGCGACTCGGGAAAGAAGAAGGTAGGGTTAGGGCCGACTGTGACTAGAGAGTGTATGGCCAAAAAAAAAGAGAAGGTCATATTTATATGCATGGTTTGCAACCATTAGATGAGAAATAAATGGAAATGAATGGTTGTGATTCAATTCAATTTTAACCGTTAGATATCAACGGTAAAATTAACTGCTATATGCTTACCAGTTACAAGCAGCTAAATTATATAATTTTACATAAATAACCCTCGTAACAATAAAATAATAGCTATATAGAAGGGTAAATTCATAATTTTTTGTAATAAAAAATTTTCTATAAATACCAAACTCCTCTTCTATTTTCTTCACAACTCAATTCTTCTTAAGCATTCTTAATTATTCTCAAGTAGTGCTCCTATTCTTCTAATTTTTATAGTTCTTTTTTTTTGTATTATTTTTATTCYCTTCTCTATATTTTCTCAATTTAATTTTCTTATAATGGATTCAAGTGATTTTAATCCATTTGATTCATGTCATTTTAATCCATTTGATTCCACGCTTCCACCATCTGAGCCATTTTCAAGTAGTCCACCTTCCACCACTCAACCAACATCTGAATCCACCAAAGCAATCCAACAAGATCCATACCCATAGAGACCACCGATGAGGAAAACGAAGAACGAGCGTAAATCTCCCACTTGACAACATTTTGATGTCGAAGGTCGAGGCGACCAAGCCATTTGCAAATATTGTCATAAGAGGCTTACTTATCTTGGTGGAATTTCCGCCATGACGAGGCATATCAAAAAGTCTTGTAAACTCGTACCGAGTCTAAAAGAAGCGAGACAAACACAAATTTTACTTTGAAGAGGTGAACCCATCAAACTTCTAGTGATAATAGCACTATAGGTGAGATGTCCAATTTTATATAGGATCAAGATCAAATGATAGATACTATGATGAAGTGGACGGTGCTGGCTGATCAACTTATCGGATTTCTGGATAGTTCAAGTTACGAATGAGCTATGCAAACATCTGTTCAACTTTGCTTTAGAAATGTAAATAGAAATGCTACTAGATCTTACATCATTAGATTATATAATAAAATGAGAACTGAATTAGTAAATCAATTTCGATTATTTGGTGGTGTTATTTCTTTTACATTTGATTTGTGGAATGCTCAAAGTCATAACATGGGATATAATGTGCTAAATGTTATTTTATTGATTCTAATTGGCATTTGCACAAAAAAATAATTGTTTTTCGTCAATTTGGAATATCCACATAATAGTGTTACCATTTATGAAGAGGTAGCTAAAATATTTAATGAATATGAAATTATTGATAAAATACTTTCAATTACCTTTGACAATGCATCTTCAAATGATGTAGTTATAGATTTATTTTTGAGATGATTAACTTTACCCCTACATGGTAAACTATTTCATGTTAGATGTGTTTGTCATATTATTAATTTGATTGTACATGATGGATTAAAACTTGTTAATGATCACATAGGTAAAATTAGACATGTCATCACATGGATTTCATGCTCTCCATCTCGTATGCAACAATATCTAAGTTTTTGTAAAAATATGGGTTTAAAAAAAAGAAAACTACAATATGATGTCAAAACTCGATGGAATTCCACATATAAGATGTTAAAATCTATTAAAGGTTATGAGCATGCAATACAAAAAAAAAATTAATCATAGACAACCTGAAAATATCATTTCTGAAAATGATTTGAAAATAGCTTTTAGCTTGATGGATTTGTTGGAACCTTTAAATAATACCACTAATGCTTGTAGTGGAACTAATTATCCAACAAGTCGTCTTGTTTTGTCGCATATGTTTTTATGTATATTGAGAGGTTTTGTGTATAAAAACAATCTAGTGTTCAAGAGTTTTCAACCATCAATAATCTCCAATAACACCATTAAAATGTAGCTAACAACAATGCTTTCAACTTAGAACACAATGAACTATCACCAATCTTTAACAACACAACACAAAGAGTTTCAAGAGAATCAACATTCAATAAAATAATAACACTTAGATATATAAGGATGCCAATGTGTCACTAAGCATAAAGGAAGAATCCACCAACTTGGGACTAAATCCACCACCAATCCTTGGCTTGGAGTTGGATAAAGGAAGATAACATGAGAGAACCCCTCAACAACATCAAGTGTTTTCAAATTTCATCAAAAGTTGTGTGTTACAAGAAATGAATTGATATTTATACAAAAAGTGATTTCATATGATGCTTGCTCGAGCAAGAGGCTTAAAAAGCATTTTACCCATTTTTGTATGATGAACGTATGATGTTCGCTCGAGCGAAAGTTTGTTGTCTAATTTCGTATGATGGCTTGCTCGAGCGAGAATCGAACGAGAGGTCTTGAGAAGCTTTCTACTCATTTTCGTATGATGAGCGTATGATGGTCGCTCGAGCAAAATCAGGTAAAGAGCAATTTTACAACCTAAGGCTATCTAGTTTTGAATCCTTACACACAAGGACATTACATTAAATAATTACACATAAAATTACAACAAAATAAACATAAATTAACATCATTTTAGGAGGTTATATAATCCAACTAATTAAACTCTAATGGGATTATATTGCATCCCAAGGTTAAGCTATAAAATACATAACTTAATTGGACTTGTAGAAGGTACTTGTTGACTTGGCTAGATATTTGAACATGAACAGTGGCTTGACAAGTATCAATAAAGCAAATTTAGATTTGTGGGATTTAACCTTGGTCTTTAAGGCTTGTACGGATGGAAAGGCTTGATGCAATATGCATCATGTTTTATATTAGTCTTGCTTTTAAGACATATAGATTTGATAATACATTTGGATTTATTGCATCAAAAATGGAAATGAAATTTTGTAAATATTAAGAAAATACACCAATTTTATTTCCCCTTGCTTCTATATTGGATCCAAGGATTAAATTTGATGGTGTATAAAATTTGTTAAATGCGATTTCTGAAAATCTATTCATCCCTTTGTCAATTACTACTTCCGAAGTTGAAACAACTTTTAAAGAGTTACATTTAGATTATGAAAAAAAAAAAATTAGGTAATACCTCAAGTAGTTCAAGGTCATCTACTACTTCAACTGCTGATCCCTTATGGAAAGTTATTGGTAAGAAAAAACTATCATCTACTTCTTCTTTGGTAGAAATTAAAAATTATTGTAATATTGATCATGCCACATTAATAGAGATTCAATGATTAAATGACCCATTTGATATTTTGCCATGGTGGAAAGGACAAGAAAATTCTTTTCCAATCCTAGCTGCCATGGCACATGATCTACTAACGCCTCTTATGTCTATTGTAACTTCAGAATCTACTTTTAGTACAGGTGGACGTGTATTAGAGGAGAGGAGATCAAGGCTAGCTTCAAAACTTGTTGAAAATATTATTTGCATGAAGGATTGGTTGAATAGACATCCAAATATTCCTCAAGATATATTGGAAGAGTTTGACAAAGACTTTGCCAATTTTGATATAAATGATTCTGATGAATCTTAAACAAATTATAATTTTATATCATTTTTTTGGTTTTTTAGTATCAATTTTATAATCACAATAGAAAAGTGCAAATGATAGATAGTTTTGGTAGGTGCCAACCTAGTTGGGATGTATTCATCTATAGTGATGTACTAATTTCTATTATTTATATAAATTGTCACATTTGTAAATAAATTCTATTATTAATAAATTTTTATTTTAAACAAAATATTGTTGTCAATTTCTGTCTTCTTTACCTTTAAAGTATTTTTAAAAAGAAGTATATTTTAAATACATTTGTATTAAATCTTCAATGTATTTTATTCCAATATCAATTATCAAATTATTAGCAGTGAATTTTCTTTTTATATAAAGCACTACAAGCAAGTAGTTTCATTTTATTGATGGCATGCTCTTAATATTGTCAGAGTTTTTTAAGCATAAATTTTGCCGCCTTTGATTTTGTTCCCTTATTTAAATTGTTAATTTGTGTGTTCCATTATTTAACAATAAATTTTGTTATATTCGTAGTAGTCAAAAGACTCAAACCCAATTGCTCTTTAGAAGCGTGGTATAGGGACAGTGAGTAATGTTATGTTTTGATACATTGTTATATTTTGGACTATTATTAGCTATTGGCCTATTGTTAGGTGCTGTCTCTGGCAGGAGAGTTGGATTACTATTTTGTTATTATTGTTTTTCTCTCTCTTGATGCCATGAATTGGTAGATATCAATATCATTTTAATAATTAAATCATAGAGAATGTTTTAGGATAGGATGAATGGTAAAGATAGGTTAAAAATAATGCAAGATGAATAAAAATATCTGAATTTTTAACTAAATATATATTTTTAACTATTTTAATATATAAAATATCTAAATTTTTATCTAAATATTTTAATATATGTAATATATATAAAAAGTATATAATATTTACTAAAAAATTATAGTAAGTATATATTATAAAATATATTCCAAAACGTTAAAATATATAATATACAATTAAATTCTGAATTTATTTTTTATTAAATTCTGCATTTCTAATTTTTTTAAATTCTATATTTCTAATTTTTTAATTATATTCTGAATTTTTAATTTTTTAAAATTTCATTAATTTTAAATAAATTTTAAATTTTAAAAAGAATTTGTTGGCCCAGCTCGACCCAGCCTAGCCTGGCCCCAATAGTTCCAGGCCCAAGGCTTGGATCAGGCCTCCATATTTTTCTCCCAGGCCTGGCCTGACTTAGCCCAACACTGTTTTGGCCTGGCCTAGCCTGGCCCAGCCTGGCCCAAGGCCTGCCCAAAACAGGCCAAGTCCAACCCGACCCGACCTTTTGCCATCTCTACACATACATGCCTTAGTGTGAATGTCCAACACTCTATTAATTCCTTAATTAATTTAATTTATTAGAATTAATATAAACCAAGTAAATTGATTAATTCTAAATTAATGTCAACCAAGTTAAATTAATCAATCACATGTATGGTTATCCACCAAGATATTTTGACTAATCTCAACTAAATCCAATTAGTTTCGTTTTTCTCTCTTTGGTCCTGGGGCCCAATGGGCTTAAGTGAAATTACAAAGTTTCAAAATTTTGTCAAATGAATTCAATCTAATTTAAAAGTCAAAGTTCATTTCTATTTAGTAATCCAATTCACTAAATTGACCTATTTAAACTTTAAGCCCTTTTAATTTAGGCTCAATAAAAAAAGCTCATGTGAATAGTAAAAATACCATATGAATAGTAAAAATACTATTCATCCAAGATGAAAAAGTGTACTCTCGTTGTTGGATTCCCACCCAAGGATCATGCAATTAGGTGAAATTCATACAAGGATTTGGCAAGAATTACTTATAATCTCCAAGCAAAATTGTTGAACTTTGTGACCAAAATTGCCACCAAATTCCTACACATATACAAGCAAACAAGTGAGATAATTATTCATTCATATATCCATCATATAGACATTTATCATAATGTAATCCAATTACAATGATAAAGACATACAATTTCCTTTATGCACAATGTGATGCTCTGAGGCACAAATCGTCTAACACTCATAACTCTTGTATCAATCCTTCATCAAAGCATCGTTAGAGTACGACCTATTAGGCTTCCCGATATGTTGACCATAAATCATGTTTCCCAAACCATTCGGATGTCCAAAACCTTATTCCGAATCCTCATGATTTATAAGGTATGATTAGCTTCTAGTAAAGTACCGTGCCTCCCAATTCTCCGAAAGGGTTTCCTAAAACCAACTAACATGTTTCAAGCGTAGTTCTATGTAATTAAATCCTATATTAGATATAACGTACGTGGTCTAGGGTTGGTATGTGTCTCCCCTAATAATGACGTACTATTCAGATCTTTATGAAACGACTGATTCTCTTTTACGAGACGTGACTGAAGACAATCCTCATCACTCTCGTATCAACTAGTATTAGAGTGATCATCGTTAAGTCCTGTGTGACATCATCTCTATCTACCTGGAGTGATATATCTCATCCTGACATTACACACACTCCTAAATAGTTCACGGGATGCCCAACAACCAGTGTATGTGAAACTTGTTAGGATTATAGACAATAAGTGTTAAAGCAAACCGATCCCCAAATAAAATGGTCGTATAAGTCTTTGGTCTAAGGATTACTTACACCTACCCTAAGCGGACCTCCCATAGACACTTAGGTAAACTATCAATAGGATTATGTATTGGGTCGTGTCCAGTGAATCTATTCCCAGATCTAAACGGCTAACCGTGTTCCCCTATACACTTGTATAAGTATCTGATACTTAGATGTGTAAGAATCATACTGTTATACTTCTATAACCAATACAAGTGTAATACTAGTCTATCCGTACTGCGGATATTCTATCTCAGCAGTACTTCAACCAGAGACGTTTTAATGATGTTATATTATTTTAAAATGATTTCTGTCTCACAATCAAATCATTCATATTCACATCATAAGGACTTTTTATCATATTATTCAATAATGTAATCCAATTAAATTCTATGATAAATGGATAATTTCCTTCATTATATAAATCACTTATGTATAATAAACTAAGCATATTATCAGTGTGATACTCTATGACATAAATAATCCAACAATCGTAAGTTTGAGGAGGGATGTTAGATTATCTTTAGTAAGGGTAAAAGGTAGAATCGTATTTTTTTTAGTACTATATAAACTATCTTTTCTAATGTATTCTATTACGATATTAGAAATATGAAGCCCTAGCTTCCCATGTCTCTCTTGCACTTGATTTTTCATTCTCCCATAACTGATTCTTGATTCTCACAAAAACCAATCCAATCCCGGCTAAAGTACAAAACTTCAACAATCAAATACTGAACAAATAAACGATTTCATTCATCGTTAATATAGAGTTGCCACAAGCACCACCGCACGGGACTTTGCCACTTCAAACACCAGTGTATCTCATCTTGTCGCCGTCATCAACAGGTAGATCACCTATGATCTACAAACTTTCGTTCATTCTCATCCCAAAAATCCATCAGAACAACCTGCAAGCACCACCGAAAGCTCGGCCATACCTCCACTAACCACCACGAAAAACAGGAGCAAGTGATTTGTCACTATCACTCCAGTTTAGATACAAAACCACCCGACTACATATTTCCTACTGCCAAGCAATCCCAACAGAGAAACCTTGATTATCAAGTAATCCTAATAATCTCCAAAACATTTAGCTACAATAACAAGGTTGGGATGTGCGATTGGAGACGTGACAGTGATTGAGCGGTGTAACAATCGGTTTATGGATTGGAGGAGAGCAGTAAAGAAAGTCAGAGAGAGGAAAGCAATGAAGCTTGTAAAAAGACAGAGAGACAAGAGATGGGAGTTAATAAATATTTTTATTATTTAATTCTTTTCATTCGTTAAATTCCTACAATGCAAATACGTTGTTAACTTTTTTCTAACGGAATGGGGAAAATAGAGGTTGCGTGTTACCCAAAAAAAAAAAGGGGGTGGCCTGTTTGTCGTGCAATAGGCCGGACGGGTCTACGGGGATGGCAAGGCAAATCCAAATGAACCTTGGGCTTAACTCTCAAATAGGCTGGGCCGGCCCAAATAGACAGATAGGAGTATTAAGATTTTAGGTTTTTTTTTTTTTTAATTGTTATTTTGTTAAGGTATATGCTATTTACAGGAGTTGTTGATGGGATAATATATGGGGTTGGTAGGAAGACACGTGGTTTCTTGTTGTTGGTGACATGGAAAGGAGGCACCGTATTGAGACAGAAGACCTGTACCAGATAAACAAATAAATAAATGCAACCCTAACCCTAACCATTACTCGACCGCCTCTCTCCTTCTCCCTCTCCCTCTTCCTTTCCTTTCCATTTCTGTCTCGCCAACCCTAAACTTCCTTCCGAACCACCGGTAAGTCTCTCTTTTTCTTCTCTCTTATATACTTATTTATATCTTTTTCGTAATCGTAGCTTTTCATTACGTATACATTCGCCTCCTAAGTTATCATGTGCGTTGCAGTCGCCGTTTGGAATTCTAATAATTCTGATTGATTTTCTTTTATATTTATTTTCAATTGAATCGCTCATCTTTATTTATTTTGAATTGAATCTTTAAAGATAAAGAAAAAAAGGCAATCTGATGTCAATGTTACTGGTTAAATCCTCAATCATTGATTGAAGATCATTCAGGATTCCTTAAAGCCTCACTTGGGATCAGTTTCTCGGCGTTCGCATTTTTTTTGTTTGGGAATAAATATTTGAGTGGTCTTGACAAAGGTTTGGTCTAAGTATAGGAAGATCCATTTAGTTTAAAATATTAGCAGAAAACTCCCGGGCATTTTGAAAGTTCTTCCCTAATAGGGATTCGGCAAAAACGGGCGTAGAGAGATCTAGGCCCATTTTCTGAATTAGACCCACTGTGATTAATTAGTTAAAATTTGCCAAAACTTAAGTGAGGTGAATGAAATTTACTATTACTATTATTTTTTGTGACGGCATATGTTTTCCTTTTACTTTTCTGTAGGCAATGTTGGTAAATTGAATAAGAATTGTGTGGTTTAATTTGTTGAAGAGGTTGCTCTAGTAATGGTTTTTCGGTGTTTCCTTTTCTATTAATAAATAGTATTATGGTTTTAAGTATTGTTGGTGTTTCTTGTACAGGGAACTTACAGGTGCTTCTGCCATCTATAGATTTTCAAAGTAAAGCACATCAAGTTTCTTTTATGTCCGTAAAGGCCACTTCCGATTTGTTAACGGTTGGAGAGTATTGTCCGTCATCCAGGAAGAACAGACCCTTGTCTGGCAGATTTGGCTGCATGCATCTCTTGCCACCACAGCAATTTTTGGATGAGTTTTATGGTTGCGGCTGGTTGCAACCTTTTCTGACCACTGAAGATCAGTCTTCTCTTGTCGAAGGAGCTTTAGAAGAGAATACTGCTGCTGCCCACACTTGGATTTCAAGTCTTTACGCCTGTGACACCTAGAATTTTGTTTCTCTGAAGTCAAGAAGATGGCTTTGCTGAACATAGGTGCTGATAATAGAGATGATGCCTTCTATAGGTATAAGATGCCAAAAATGATTACAAAAATTGAGGGGCGGGGAAATGGCATCAAGACAAATATAGTCAACATGGTTGATATTGCCAAGGCTTTGGCAAGGCCAGCCTCATACACCACCAAATACTTTGGTTGTGAGCTTGGTGCTCAATCTAAATTTGATGAGAAGACTGGTACTTCTCTTGTTAATGGGTCCCATGATACTGCTAAGCTTGCTGGCCTTCTTGAGAACTTCATTAAGAAATATGTTCAGTGTTATGGGTGCGGAAACCCAGAAACTGAGGTAGTGATCACAAAAAGTCAGATGATCCAATTGAAATGTGCTGCTTGTGGATTTTTGTCCGATGTGGATATGCGGGACAAGCTCACCACTTTCATTGTGAAGAACCCACCAGAAACAAAGAAGGCGTCCAAAGACAAGAAGGCAATGAGGAGGGCTGAGAAGGAGCGACTGAAGGAAGGTGAGGCGGCTGACGAGGAGCTGAAGAAACTGAAGAAAGAGGTCAAGAAGAAAGGTTCCTCTTCAAAGGATGGCACTACAAAAGCTGGCTCTACGAAGAAGAAAGCCAATGGCTCTGATGAGGAACGCATATCCCCACCACACAGTCAGGTGGATGAGAAGGAAGAGATTGATGAAGATGACGATGATGTTCAGTGGCAAACTGATACATCCCTTGAGGCAGCTCGTCAACGTATACAAGAGCAATTGAACGCTGCAACAGCTGATATGGTCATGCTGTCTACAGATGAATCAGAAAAAACGATCAAGGCAGATGAATTGGAAAAAAAGGCCAAGCCAGCCAATAAAGCAGGTACTAGTCCAAAAAGTTCTCCACCACGTGCTCAGCAACCCAAGGCTGAGAATGGGAATTCATGTTCTCATAAAAACCTTGTCACTGAGCTGAAAGCAAATATACAGAAAGGTGTTTCTGGGAAGCAATTGCCATCCGTTATGGGATCTCTTTCTGGGTCTGCACAGGAGAAAATGACAGCTCTGTTTGAGGCACTTTTTGACGGTGTTGAGAAAGGACTTGCTAAGGAGGTGGTAAAAAAGAAGAGCTTCCTTACTGCTGCTGCTTCTCAGGATGAAGAATCACAGTTGCTTCTGCTTCGAGCAATTGAGGCATTCTGTGGGAAATTGAGCTCAGGTTCCTTGAAGGAAGTGGCTTTGGTTTTGAAGGCTCTTTATGATGCTGATGTGCTGGAGGAAGAGGACATATTGCAGTGGTATGAAGACGGACTGAAAGGAGGCAACAAGGACTCTCAGATATGGAAGAATGCCAAGCCCTTTATTGAGTGGCTTCAGAGCGCTGAATCAGAATCCGATGGGGAATGAACTCTTATTTCTTTTTACTTCTTTTACCAGAACTTTTTAATCTCTCTTTCCGGTCCCTATGTTACTGTCTGGAGTCGGTTTGCTTTTCCTTATTTAAGTTCCTTTTACCGAATAGTTTAGAGTTGTAGCAGCGAAAACTTTATGCCTACGTTGTTGTCTTCACCTCGCCTGTTGTTTTGGCTGTGCGTTTAGTTTTCTATTATTGTTGTATGAAACATATCAGCGTTCGGAGTCCGAATAAGGTTGCTATCTTGTTTGTTATTCTAATAAACCTTTTTATGCCGCTGTTGCTCCTAGTATAGGCTTCTGTTGTTTTTGTAAGTGTGATCATTCATCAGTTAGCTTTTGGATAATCTATAAAAATCCTATGGTAAGGCAAATTTAAATTATTTTGCTACCAAGCATCAAAACAAACGATGTCTGCTTCAAATATGCTTGCCATTTTGAACAACATTAAGGTGCGGAGAAATCGGGTTTATTGAAGTTTTGTCCTGTATTAATAGTGTTCATTCGACTTCGTTAGACTGTTATAGTGGCTGGATAAGAGTGGGAAATTGCTGGTCTTACGCTACACAATGAATAAAGATACAAGTTGGTGATAAAGTGATTAAGGTACAAGTTGGTAATAAAGTGACTTGACTTTGATAGAAGACCAATGGTGATTCTACAATTATATGTTTCATTGTTGATTATATTTTGGTCTTTGCATCTTTTTTGATAGGAGTGAAGACACTAGTGAGCCATGTTAATCTACTTATCTTTGAATTTGTATTCTTCACCTGTGCACCTTTTGATGTCAATTCAAGAGTAATAAGGTCAAAGAGCAAGATTTTTTAATTACTCAACCGTTCCTCTTTCAGTTAGTGTTTTGTTATGTTGATCTATAATTATTACAGTCTTCATAATTCTCCCTTATCCGTTCAACAAACATTGTAAGCCATTATCAGTTTATAGCAGTACACTTTGCTGGCATTTGAATGGATATATCCTATATTAAAAAACCAGTTAAGCAGTAATGTATGAAAGCAGGGCAATGCCATTAAAGTTTTGCCAAAATAAAAGACATACACGAATAAGCATATGTGCATGCATGTCTATCTACCGATCCATCTTATACCAACCTCTCCCGCTTAACTCCGTTTATCATTCGAAGTCAAGATCACTCTTGCAACCAATTTGCACATCGGTAACGTGTTTCCTGCTATTAACCAATAATATATCTCTCCATCTGTTACTTATAATATATCTTTCCATCCGTTACTTGCAAAGCAACATCCTAATCATCTTTGATTCCTGTATTCTCATCTTTTTTGCAACCAATAGTTACACTGTTATATACCATTGGAACTATACTATACATATATTCAGAATTCATAATATGTACATATCACTAATGCATCCATTTCTCTATGATTTTTATCTAAAGACCAAGGGATGATTTAGATTATAAAAAAGGAAAGCCACACCATTTACAGCAAGCATAATATGGATTTTTGGCCACAAGATAGAATTGCATATACTGCATCGGCTATAAACTAAAACCTGCCACTTGGTTTCATTAAAGTCTGGTTTCGCTGTCGCATTCATCAACGATAAAAAACATGGCCAAATCATCGAACAGGAATAAAACGTGGCCTAGTCCGTTGCAGTCGTGGCAACTCATTTTCTTCATCTGTTGTAGCAAGTGAGAAACGAGGGTCCTAGTACATTGGAAAATATATTAAAATGGATTAATTCCAGTGTTTCCAGTTGTTTCAATGACAATAAACAATTTACTAATTGGCTACCAAAGCATCTAAGGTCATATTCAAGAATTACATAATTTGGGGAGTATGACGTGCTATTTGCCAACAGATGATCCCTATAACGCCTTACAGTCAACTCAAGTAATCATTGTTGAATTGAAAAAGAAAGACGGCATGGTCGACTGAATTTTAAAATAGGAATTCTCGTTAAGCTTTGAGTAACCATTTGTGTGTGATTAATTTAATACAAACTATAAAAGAATGGCAAGATATTCGATGATGTAATTTAATACAATGTGATAAAAAATCAACTAAAATTCACAAGTCCCAATTTGAAATTCAATGGAACCTTTTTGAAGGTAGATGTGCAATAATATAGTTTGTATGAGGTTTAAAGAACAGCACAAGCACTAAGAAAAGGCATGCTCATAGAACATTTAGAACTAGAAAGGTAAGATAAGCAAACGCTCACACTTGATGTTTCATCTATGTGGAACAAGTAAATCCTACCTCATTAGTGAGATTGCCTTAACAGCATTAGTCAACGTAAATGCATAACTGACCTGTTGGTGTCGACGACGTTGGATAGCAGTAAATGCTTTAACCATGATATATATAGGCAAAAGAATTCCAATGGTTCTCAACATCAGTAACTGCAACAAAAAAGCTCAAACTTGGTTATTTCTCTCCTCGCAAAACAAAAACTTAGTTATTTCTCAGCATTGCCCAACAGAAACAGCATTATCATCTTTTTTCATCCCACTACCAACAACTTCTTCAAAAGAAAAAAGTGTCAGCAAGCCTTACAGTGAACAATGTCAAGGAATATTCTCCAGCCCCACTAATTATGATTGGAAGAGTATGTCGTAACACCAGAAGAACCATAAACTGCATAAGAATGTAAAATATTAGTTTGTTACTAGAAATATAAAACAAACATTGATCATATGTAAACAAGATGCTTTTGCCCCTATATACATATGCAATGGCCAAATTTGACATATGGGTTACAACTGAAAGTCATAAAATACTCTAATGTTCACTTTAACTCAAATATCAAGCCCCCTTGCAACTAATCAAGTACCATACAGGCTAAAACTCTCAGGAGACACTGACTTGAGAATAACTTTCTATCAGATTCAAATTTCAACTTTCATAAACCAATCAACTTCAGTATGATTTCAATTTTTGTCAGAAACCCAACCATCAACCATGAACATAAAAGAAAGAGAGAGAGATGTACCATTATAGAAAAAACACGGCAGCATAAAAGGCTTCTAGAACTGGGAGTGTAGTACTCATCAAAAGTGGAATCCAGAAATTCACGATCAGCAGTAACCATTGTTATAAATTGAGGGTTATGCAGTTCCCTTCTGGGAATCTCCCAATTTGCCCTAAAATGATAATCCACAAAAAGGTTTTATCATGTCAAAAAATAAAATCACTTTACTGATGAACAATGAAAAGCCAAGGTTGAAAAGCCTTCATCCAGACTGGTTAAAATAATACCTGAAGTTACCACCATAATGGAAGAGGGGAGGAGGTGCTGTATAGCCAGGCTTATATTGCTGCACACTCAAAACAACCAAGCTAATAACTAATTTCTTCCAAAAAATGAGAATATAAGTCATTAACAATTATTAATTCACAGATCAAAAACAGGCTTAATATGAAATGAAGGACCTCACGACAAATCTCACAGATAGTATCACCCTTCTCATTGCACCATCTCTGAACACACTTGCGGTGAGCATACTGCATCACAAGAAAAAAGAAGAAAATTAGCAATATCACAAAAACTCTATGAAACCAGTGGAACCATAAGGGGACAAGAGGGGGAGATAAGGACTATATTGCTATAACCCTCTCTTTTCATAACATAGTTGAGCTTTAAAACCAATAATGGAAGTCAATTCCACAATCACCAGAAATGATCTCATGTCAACATACAAGCCACACTCAAGGATTGTGTCCTCCAATAATAAAGGTATAAAGTACACCTAAATCTTGGTTACTCCGGCTCAAAGTTGCCAAAACACATGATGTACAATATGAGGACACCAAATTATGCTGAATTTTGCCTACAAGGTAATGTTCCAAAAAGAATCAATTACACAAATAACAACTGACCTTCAAGCTGCCGCAGCAAGAACAAGGAATTTCCAAGTTTGAGACTTCGTCCTCATCGTGACAAATCCTACATTCTACCAATTTATTAGGAGATGAACCAATATCCTTATCCACCCTTTGAGAAGAAAGTTCAGCCATACTATCTTCGTCTACCAACGGCTTGGCTTTCTGCAACCTGTTGCTGCTTTCTATAGCAGCTTCAATGGTGGATTCAGTTAGCAACCGATCTACCAGCAACACAAAATGATCCCCCATCCCTCTGGTTACACAAAGAAATGGTTTAGAAAGTTAAACAAGCACGATAGAAGTTAAAATACAAGCAAACCGTTGTACACTTTACCAAAAATCCGAAGTAAAGCACCAATAAGATTCTCAAATTAAATGAATAGGAGTTGTAGGATCAAGTAAACCATAAACAAAATAAAGATGAATCGGAAGTAAAATTAAAGCAATTTCTGAAGAGAAGTACGGACAAAAAGTTCCACAGTAGTTAGAGACTCAGCCTCCAATACAAAAATTTGTTGCCTTTAGAATTTATTTAAGACAAGAAACCAAACAAAAATATGAAAATTAAAGAGCCACCTTCAGGCAAGTACTCTTAACAAAATTGAAGATCAAAGGCAATGAAAAAAACAGACACTATGTAGAGTGGAAGAAAACCCAGAATAAAAGCAGATATACATCAATCAATAAAGCAATCCATAAGCTTCATCAAGAAAAATATAAGCATCAAATGAAAAGAAACTTTAGGGAAATAAGGGCGAACAACAGGGAAATAAAGACTGCAAAAGGTAAAAAGTATAGGCAACTTTATCCTAAAATGGAAAGGTATGACAGTTTTGCGTTCAAATCAGATATCCCCGAAAGCAAGAGCCGAAGCAGAAAAATCCCAGTACAAAATATTGTATGAAAACAAAACAATAAAGCTGAAAACAACAACAAACCCACCCACATTCGTAAAAAGAAAAAAAGAAGTATAAAATACAAAACTAAGAAAATAACAAACCCAGATTTAACAAAGAACAAAAGAGAACCGCTTGCAGTACCGCACTAAGTTGGTAACTTTTTTTTTTTTTTTGACATACTTACCACAATTCATACGGTGAAGCTGTGTAAAATTATTTACATAGTTATAATACTTTGTTTTTACAGTAGCATTTCCCAAAAATACAGAAAGCAAAAGCTATGAAAACTCAGAAAAAACCCAGATCAGAAACAAAAGCGTTACAAATGGACAATGCAGATAGACAGTGAGAAGGGAAGAGAGAGACCCATATTAATGCGAAAAATGTAACAGCTTGACAAATGATTCAAACATGAATGGACTTTGTTATTATATACACATTAAAACGTTGAAGTCGAAAACGTTAATAACAAAATAGTACAAGAGAAGGATTTAGCACCGAAAGGCTTACAAGAATGTAAATGGGATTTTCTGGAAGAGAAGGAAAGGAACAAATTTTTTATTTCTTTTGTTGTGGGTGTTTCGTGAGGAGAAGCAAGAGATGGAGTGTGCTGTGCTGTGGGAAAAAAAAACGAACAAATATTATCGTACAAAACAAGAAGAGAAAAAAAGATAGTTACATTTTGTATTCGTGAGGGACAGAGAAGGTGGAAGACAGAGGCGAAGGAAGGAGAAAGAGGTGAGAGTTTGGAAGATTCTTAGGAGAGAATGGCCTCGACATGACGCCCACGATTCTTTATTTTAGCTTCAACTCCCTCCCAGCACCCAAAAAAAATAAAAACTAATTCTATTCATTAAATCACTCAATAATGCTGTAATTCCAAGTTTCCTTTACGTGATTGACTCCTTGAATTAATATCAAATTCGACAATTTTATAAATTTTAAAAGTCCGTAATCTTATTTTTGACGGTTGTACTCGACAACCCTATGGCTCTACATCAGGTAAAAGAGTGCCATTGAGCTTGTAAAAACAACATTATTATTATTAATAAAAAATATTTTATTTATAAAATAATAATAAAATATAATTTCTAAAATTTTTAAATCAACATATTTAAAAAAAAACTGAAAATATTAAAAGAGTTTTAAGTATTACAAAAACTCTTAATTTATTAATATTTATTCATTGCAATATGCAATATCAAATAAAACGAAAATCATATAAGTTAATTATATGTATAATACTACTCATAATAGTATTATTGTCCTTATTTGATCAATACATTTTTAGTTGTTATATTTTCTCCATACATTTTTTAATTTTAAAATATCAATGATATTTTATATTATTTTGGAAAATTTTATTTCTCAGTTTTGCTTAAAATGAAACACTTTTATATTTTTTTCCCAAAAGGAACTCTATATTTATTTAATCAAGAAAAATCTGTAATAATTATATTTGTGTAAGCTTTTTATTTAAAAAGAGTAATATTGTAAGTATAAAATTGGTACCCTAATTTTATATCTCAAGTTGATATAATATCATGATAAATTAAATAAATCAATATTTATTGTTTTGAATTCACTTAATGTCACGTCAATTTGGGATACAAACTTTGTACTCATATTATTACTTATTTATAATTTTTTTTTGACAACTATAGTACGAAGCTTTTCTGATTGAGGGGAAAAAGTTATCAATTGGTCAAAAGAATTATTTTTAATATATTTTCTTTCTCTTTTGGTTCCAAGCCAAAAATCGTGTACAAAAACAAAATTTTAGGCTTCTTCAATAAATATATATATTCCTTTTTTTTTTTTTTGGGTCAAGTCTCGAAATATCAAAATAAAAAATCAGATTCTAACTTATTTATTATTAATAAGAAACTAATTTAAATTATTGAGCAATATTCCAACCCAGTGATGATGGTTATAGAATATGACCACACATCTACCGAATATTTTGGCACTAACCCTACGGTGATAACATGTAAATGTCGCACCTTTCTTATAGGCTACAGTAAGTCATGTCGCAAACCTCTAATCAAATTTTTAAATAAATTATTTTTTACATCAAACGTTTACCCTTATTAAATTCAAAGAATTACAAAATTAGATTAAAAAAATCTGTGGTACAGTAAAAAAGTACAATATATTTAAAAAATTTAGATATTATGATAATTTATTGTGTGTTTAATTAATAATAAATAACATCCAATAATCAAGTATCATATCCAACAAGTATTCAATAGTGTTTGTCTTGAGATTTGATACCAGATGAGCTTATAATTTAGATCATTTTTACAAGAACCTCTATTAAATTAGTATAATTATATTATCATAACATATATTGAGTCCTAAATTGTATTAAGGGATTTGATAAATGACTAGTAATAAAAGTTAAATTGATTTAAATTAATATGTATGATATTAATTTACATCAACCTAACTCAATCCTTCCCAACAATTTTACAAATTGATAGTATTGTATGCATTAATGTATTGTAAAATTTTCAAAAAAAAATCAAATTATCGAGATCAAAAGAGAGGAACAATCCTCAAATTGTGGGATTATGATTATGATTATTTTTTATTTTTTAGAATTTTTCCGATTGGGGTAAGGAGGGAGTCCTCGAATTTGAGAGGAGAGGAGAGGAGAGAAGAGGAGTGATCAATTTTATTAGGCAATATAGAAAATGAATGACACCCAAACGTTACTAGATTGGTTAAATGTGTTGATCCATAAAATTTGAAGTATAGATCGTCCCTCAGAGGACTAGAGGAGGGACCCTCGGAGATGATGTGACTTGTTGTGACTTCCTAAACTGTCATAGCCCATTAAATATCGGGCCCCGACCAGTGTAGGCCCATAACCGTAAACTTCCTCATGTCCTTTTAAAGGTCACTGGCCCATTTTATCTCAACCATATTTAATAAACAGCATGTCACAGTGTGCATATTGTTCTTGTATTAATTTCTCCACAAAATCCTTTATGGTCTTTAAAAAAAAAAAAAAAAAAAAATTCCAACTCAATGTAAGAATATAAATTGCAATAGAAATAAAAAGTGTGACAATTGTCAAATAGATCCATGCTGTGACTGGTGTCGGTCGCCCTTTACAATAAGCTTCATTTTGGATTATGTATTGTGGTTAGGTAATTTATATATGTACATAACAATATATATAAAAATATAATTGAAATTTATGAAATTTTACTGGAATATTGCCATTTCTTTACATGTTTCATTGCTTAATTCCATGTAAACAACTATATATACTAATTACATTTCTAAATGAAGAAGCTAAGATTGGGAGAGCTTTAAACATGACCAGTTCCTCTGGTCTATAGATTTCCTTCATTCTCAT